>JAODTR010044201.1:0-19213 GCA_025399935.1 Amblyopsis rosae | reverse complement strand
GGAAAAAATGTTGGGCGTGTCTCAAGTCATGACGAAAATGACGCAAATCGAATGTACGCATGCGCAGTATGACGAGGCAGGACAATCTGTCGGGTAGAATAGAAAGCCTCTTAAACACCCGCCCAGGAAGCGGAGGCGAGGTACTGCACGTGAGGTGCTGTCCGGTGCTGAACACGCGGCCTGGTGCTGTGTAGTGCTGGATCGGCCGTGGATCGTGATAACTATGATATTAATTAAAGGAATTAAAAAAAGGTAAAAATATCAGCAAAAGCAATGTTTCTGATAGGTCGTCAATTTATTTTATAGCTGCTTCGTAATTGGCCTGCGTGGTAGATCGCTGGCCGTGCACTCGACGTAAGTAGGCGCTTACGACAGCGATTTGAAGGCGGTATTAGACGCAGCCAAGTTCCACAGAAGGCCTGATGTGCGTTCAGAATTGGCGAACAGTGGCGAATGTCCGTGATGAACATGTTTTTCTTTGAACTTGAATTTTGAACGATTTGTGTAAACATTCCAAAAATATTAGATTTAATCTGTCACTCTTCGTCCAGCTTCAACGTGTCTAAGCCGAGAACTACCTCCTCAAACCGTTTGCTTTTGTTCGCAAACACAAAACTGCTTAAGTATGTTTGCGAATGTTCGCCAATTCTGAACGCACCTCTGGCTGACGTGTTAGAAGAGGAAGCTGACATAATACGCAGTATTAAGCGTTTCTGTGCCGTTAGGTGAGAGTTAATTAAATAGTTTGGCACGTGAAAACAGCCCACTACTGCTTAGCACTGGCTATAGTGGCTGTAGTGCAAGTCATCACAGAGGTAGTTACTATTTCTGTTCGCTCTGAATACAACTGACTGCTGCGCCCGTCATTCAGTGACAAATGATGTGTAATGTATAGCTTATCGAAATAACGGAAATAAGTTTAAAAATCATATCACCATTATTGAAAACAATATATCGCAATATATTGTATATTGGTATTGAATTATTGTCCATCCCTAATGCAAGTTCAGTGTTTAGCCTTTACCGCCTTTAAAAGTAACCGCTAACATACATACTTACTAACTTACATAAGCAATCTTCAAAAATCTTGTTTACATAGTTTAAAACGTCATGGTCACTGTATTAAATGTGATGTCAACAAGGGTGGAGAAAGATTGTTGATATTTGAAGTCAAATCAAAACAAAAACACCTCTCACCCTTCAATGGGTTCTCATTCAGAAGCTCCGCCCACAAATTGGACTCACATTGCCTAGTGTTGAGTGATACGGTCTGCACCACTTAATTTAGGTTTCATTTACATAGCCACGGCTGTAGAAACATCAGATTATTTTTCAGTGTGCACATAGCTAGCGGACTGTGAGGAGATATTTGCAGAATTTGGCAAAAAAGTTTTATCTTATCTTACAATCACTGTCTCTACCTTTAATGTTTCCATTACATGGATCAAAGGATTGATAAATTGTTATAAGCAGTAGAGAGTGTGAGTTAATAAGAGAGTCAATTTCTATCCGTCTTGTAGCTGGCCTTGTGGTATTTCATGCAATTTCACCAGATGGTCCCATTAATGCCATGTCTAATCTAGGGTGATTACCGAAGGCATTTCAAATCGTGGAAGATACCATTGCCTCGACTGTTAGGCATAACTTCAAAAGATGCATTGTTCTGGTGGCTCAAATATAACTCGTGATCTCTGAAGGGCAAAATAACAAATTGTGAAGGTTAGCCTGGCAATGTGTTGCAACTTAAATAATTAGCCTTGTTAGCCTCAAGTCAAGCTCGTTAGCCCCTGCCCCCTGCCCGTCCAAGCCAGGAGCAACGTACATTATGACCCTTATATTCAAGTAAGTAAACATAATTATACAGCGTGAACATAAGCTATTTTTGTGAAGCTTCCTTTCAGTTTGTAATGATTAAATACAAATTAGTATAGGCACAAAACAATAATCAAATAAAAGGTGCATTTGTTGATTGTGGATGCTTCAATGCCTTTGTTACAATGCAGTGCAATTAGTGTAATTTTTCAGACTGCCCTTGCTTCAAGTACATGAAACTAAACAAGTGTCAGCCACAGAAAGACACACATTGATTACATAATCAAGTCAGAGAAGCCTCTTCAAGCTCGCCCTTCTCAGCAGAGCCATTGCAACCACATACAGTATTTATGAACTATTCAACCGCATCTCTAGGTATTAAATGTCAGAACTTGTGGACTATATTCCCCATTTTCCAATAGAAATGCGCAATGTTTTCATTTTGTTACCGAAAGAAACTGTAACTCTGTTACATGTGTTATTCAGCAAGGCAGTAGTAGCAGATGCATCTGACGCAAATCTCAAAATAATAAAATAAAGTCAAAGACCCTGCAGGCAAACGCTGAAACTTTGGAATAAAAAAATGATTATGGGAGAAGACATCAAGCATTGCAGAGATGTGGAGAAGCTAAAGAATTTGCTTTTGCTGTGGGAATTAAGATCTCACTGGAAAAAAATAGAACAAATCTTTTGTGTAATGTTATTGATTTTTTTTTCCTTGTGAAAAATAGTGCTTTGTATGGGGAGGGGGGAAAGAGAGACAACTACTGTAAAAAGTTATGAGTCTATATTTTTTCTCACGTCTTAGCGCACAAGTCATAAAGCACTATAATGTGTTTGTGCTCAGCATGCCGCAGGCTTCAAAGGTTGCCCTCACACTGTGCAAAATAAGAGATGGAACAGAATTAAGTTACAACATTGTGTGGAAACGGCTTATCTGAATAATTCCTCTTGCAACGGATTTTCCTATCACTCCCACCATAACCACACATTAAAGCCCCCGCGGACAACTTTGGACTTTGTCATAACGACACCTTTTGTTGAAGTTAAATTCAATTTGTGAGGAAAATACAAGCAGGGAGCGCTTACAGCAGTTCTACTGTAGAACAACTGGTCACGGAAAGAAGAAAATGCAAGCTTCGGTTTAGCGAAGATAAATGCATATGTCTGTGTTAGACGTTTTCAGAGACACAGGGACAGCAGCACTTTAAAGCAGTCACCCTTTACAGTATGCACTGCAGCCTGCCACAGCATGCACTATCTAAGTTCTCATGATGATCATTTAATGCAACCAGCTTGACCGTTCAGAGAAACGACACGGCACAGATGCAGTGCTACACTGTGAGCATCACCATGTTTTTGACCTCTTGAAAGGTGTTCAGGCTTGCCAACACCTGTGCAAACACATGCAGGGGAGGTGGGGATACGAACAGACACACAACCTGCAGGGTCATAACCAATACTGTATAGACACAGACACCACACACCACGACTATAAGTATATACCCATCTCTTTTGAAGCAGGCTGTTCCACTGTATGGTATGGGAGTTGGAGCGGTGTACCCACCCTGTTTTAATTCATGTTACTATTTTTATTATCTTTATTTAAATGATTTATTATTATTTGCACGTTTACCGTGGAGCTACCTTGTGTGTGTGTGAGACATATATATAATATATATATATATATATATATATATATAATGTATATATACTGTATACACACACAGTATATTGTATATACATATATTATATATTGTATATACATTAAAGATTTGACATGTTCATTTTCAAGCCTCCTCTCTACCTTGAAGAAGGACATGGTGGCTCCGTCCTTGACCACGCCGTACTCTATCTTGGTCTGCTTGGCAATGTCGTCGGCGGAGTCCACGGGAGAGTCCATCCGCTCCACGGTGAGGAAGGCGGCCAGGTTGGCGGTGTACGAGGAGATGATGATGAGAGTGAAGAACCACCAGATGCCCCCGATGATCCTGGTGGACAGGGCTTTGGGCATCAGCTCGGAGCCTGCGAGACACACACAGAGATGTGTGGCGCGTCGAGGCGTTAATCATGTATTACTCGCTCGCATACAAGCAAACGCTGTAGTGGAGGCAAGCGCACACTGGATTGTTTGGAAACTGACCAGTTAATTTAACTTAGATATAGTAGAGTAATAGACCTCGCCGGTCATGTCATCACTGCTCGCAAACTGCAGCACTTCCGAGTCTAAATTTACAAAGTGAATAGGATCACAGAATGGTATTTCTCTTATTGTTCAGTTTGGTGTTATGCTCTGGTTTAGTTCAGTGCAAATATATTGATCTTTTGACATACAGTACATTTCAAATATGTAGAGGTCTTCGTTTGAAAGTTATATGCTGTTTGCTTACTATGACTAGTTAGCGATCTGGAAATTGGGAAACACCAGTCGTTTCCTGTGGGAATATGCTCCTTTGACAAAACCGGTGTTTTTGCAACATGAGTTTATCACAGATGGCGGTTGGGGGGAATATATGCCATTTATTTTTCCCATAGGGAAAATCTGGTAGACCCAGAAGTCCTTATATGGTCATTGGCACCTCCGAAAATGACGCCTGGCGAGGTCTATTGCATCCCAAGCAGAGAATGACATCAGGCTCCCTCTGTTGGGGTTGATATCGAAAGGAGAGAAAATATGACCGTTACAGCGTACATGTTAAGTTTGTGTGTAGCTCGTGTATCATTTGTTTTGGTCTGAGATGCTGGTGATTAAAGTGACATTTAGTGGCAGGAAGTCATATAGATTCACTTTAACTGCATTTTTTTATTATAATGGTCATTACGCTTAAGTGCATTCGCCTAAGTAAGATTATTGATCCAGATTATACTACATAATGTGCTCTATAAAGACCCACATGTCTTATCTTAGTAAGGCTAATCTTCTTGTGCATTAAAATCCCAAGTACTAACCCACCTATTCATATAAAGTGAACAGAATCACTCATATACTGTACATAAACACAAGGCACGTATGCAATATCAGGGTTCACAAGATAGTTCTTCTGAAACAGCCCTGACTTTGACACATCTAATTCGCCGTGCTATCCTCCCAATGGCTCTCTGAATGGTAGTAAAGTTACCATGCGTTTCATCCCTGACAACCTTTAAAACACCCTTGCATTTGTGTACGCCTTTACTCTACGCATAAGATTTATGAGGGCAATTCCGTAGAGTAAGCAGCACACAGACGGGGGTAGTAGAGTGGTCAGATCTCTAACCTTCCTATCAAATTTGATTGGATTTGTCCTTTGTCGGTTTGACAAAGCCCCCCACATGTTTGAAAACCAAAGGGAGCCCATGTTGCTTTCCTCGATTCACTGCGGCATCAGCCAAGCTGGTTTGTGGCTCAATCTGTGGTCACACTAGAACAACTGTTAACTCAATTGAATCCCACGCTCTAAAATGCTGCTGTCAGCAGAGAACAGCATGGCTCTGCACCACAACACTAATAAATACAACAAACATACGGTACACTGCCAAGGAAATAAACCTGTGACAATATTGTATACATATATTTGAGAGAAAAAAAAGACTCCTGTCGCGTAAACCTCTGACATATAAAAGTACACATGGTAGAACGTAATGTTTCAGCACATTTGTCTTAGCAACTGCAGTAGCCTATTGCTACCAGGTAAATGGATACAGTACTTATTAATACAATACAGGCAAGTTGTTTTAAAATATTAACCTTTCTATAGTAATACAACACTAACCTTTTTTAAATTTTTTATAAGAATATATGTTTATGGTAATTCTCTCAATTGATTCTAGATATTGACTGAATCTGATCATTAAGAGGGGTCAACTATAACAGTACACTAATTTAATGTGATATTGCACCCACCCACCACATTCCTGATGTTTCTTGACAGAAAAGGATTATGGCATTTTATATTTTTCATACAAACACATCCTGAAATTGCTATGAAAATGTTTAATGCAGATGATTCAAAATGCAGAACGAGAATTACTTATTAACACGGCAAGAATGAAATGAAAATGCAGAAGGGAGCAAACTTACATAAAACAATATTAATGACCCCAAACTAATAATCCCACAGGGAAAGAACATTAATGGGTCTGACACTGCTATTCTCATTAGAGTTAATGAGCAGAATGTTTAGCCATTAGAATAGCATTTATTGAATATTCACTCTGAAAAAGGAATAAAATATGTGAAAAAGTGATTCCCTGTGGATAGAACAGAGCAGTGTACCAAAAGTGTTCCCTGGATTTCAGGGAGTGTTTTTCTCCCGACCAGCAATACCGAAGCTCAACACAAGTGCTGCTCCTCCCCCATGAGAACCATTACATGCACTTAGCATTCCTTCTGTGGTCTCATCACACAAACACTCAGCTCCTCGGGCTTGACTGTATTAATTGCCTTTTAGTAATTAAACACTCATGCGGAAATGTTTGCGCAAGTAAATGCAGCTGCACAGTGCAATAGCACGAGTGCTACACATATTGTTTGTCACTTTAGCTGAACCAAAGGCGCTCAGGCTCAACCATAAAACATGCCTTTCTTTTCCACAGCAGAAATGTTGGAAGATAGAACCTTATATACCCTATAGTCAGCTATTTCAAGATGAATGTAAGCTAAATGTAGTCAAAATCACCAAATATCTCCTCGCATTTCGCTATTTTACAGTTCTCTCGTTCTCTGTGCGCGTTGAAAAAATTATAAATAAATAGTAACATGTGGGGAACACCGCTCGTATCAACAAAGCTTTAGCGCTACGCTTTGCTTCACAATGCATTTAGATGAATTTAGCTCAAAGTTAGCAAGAATGACTGATCCTGCCTTTAAATGTAGGGTAAGTAGGCGATTATAATCCAATACACATTTGGTCAGATTTAGCATTAAAGAGTTTCAACACAGCCCTGGTTCTGTAAATGGGAAGTGGTGCGGACCGCACCATACAGCGAGTCCAGTCGTGCGTCTGAGGAAGCACCCTACAGGGGGAGGTGCATTTGTTTTTGATGTTCAATTCAGATATCAACATATAATACAACAATATTTCTTCAGCATTGCTTACTCTTACTTTAATAGACTTAAAACAAGTCTATTAAAAACAAAAACATATGGACAGCAATTTGTGGGACACTACGGAGCACATGTTAACACCCGGAAAACCATTTTAAGCAATTGAGGTGTTTGCTTTTGCACTTGTATATTTGTGTGTGTTGGATGCACCTCTGTGTTTTCTATGACACATTCCTCCCACAGACAAGCTATAGCAGTGTTTAATTTTTTTAATTATTTCCTCAAAGAAGGCCATTTGCATTTTAAACATGGCAGGCAAATAATGTCCCCCTTCCCTGCTGCTGCTGTGTTTGGCAGACAAGCAGAGGGTTTCTGTATGTGTGACGTTGACAAAATATACTGCAGTGATAATACTTTTTACATGTTTCATCTTACAAGGCAGCACATGCACATCTCGTGGCTACATCCTACCAATCAGACAAATATTATCATGCAATATCAAAACATGACCTGTCAAGTGACATTATTGTTTGTTGTTAAAAAGTGGAACGTAGCAACAACAAATATAGTGTATATTTAAGTTTACAGTATGTTGTAAACACTCACACTTGCACCAAAGCCTACTGCCAGGATGGCTGCGAAACACACCATGCACTTATAATTCACTCCAAAACGACATTAAGCTAAAATTAACTGTAGGAAATGGGAGAAATAATATAGCTGATTAGCTGAAGCTGCAATCGGCCAAATATAGAAGCCTCCAGAGCCCGAGCCTTGACAGACAACAGTGTGAGCCATAGTGATAATACAATGGGGAGTCACCCCTATTTAGGCAAATAATAGGGGCTACTAACTAGCTCATTCTTTCTTTTTTGATTCCACGGCTCTCTGGTGCTACCGCTAGCCTCTGCTCGCTGCGGCAAATTGGCAGAGCTGCCATGCGGTTTCACAGGAGGACTGCCGTGCCTTTGTGCCTAATGAATTGCTCAACGTGTTTGCCATCCTCACGGGCAAAGATCCACCGCGGAGTCTCGCAAAGCCTCCTTGATTTGTCTTGTTACATTGAGGTTAAACATTTTATTACTCAGGTCTATTTCCCTTCCCAGCTGACTTCATTATGTCACTCCCAGGCCTTAATTTCCTTCCTTGTGTATGCCTTTTGGGGTGGGGAGGGGCAATTCTGAAACACCATAGAATATCCTTCAACAAAATACTCCTTGGTTATATAAAGAGTATAAAATGGATTGAACATTTAATTAAAAATGTTCCCGGCTGTACCCTAAAGGCTATATTGAGAAATGTTCGTAGACAGTGGGGAAGTCAGTGGGGGTCAGGAAAAATAATTGCGGTAAGGGTGTTAAACTCGACAACCACTAGATGTACCGTGCTGTAGCAGGTATAGCTGTGAGCGAGGATAGTCCACAGCCCAAATGTTTAATTATTGCCCACTCGTGATTAATTAAGACCATTTTGGTGGCTCTAGGCATTGGAAATGGATGTACTGCACTTTACTATCTCTGTCAGCCCTGTGCAACTTTGTTCTATAGGCTAGGTAGGCCGGAAGATGTTTTTATCATATGTGTATTGTAGCACACACAAATAGTGCAACAACAGTGCAACAATACAGTGAAAAAAATATATAAGACATAAATAACCATAAGAAATAAAAAAGAAGCATGGTGATTTTTAACAGTTATGACGTGCAGTTCTGTTTTCAACCTCAAAAAACTCATTTTCGGGTGCAGTTTCACTTTAAGGGTAGCTGGATGGGATTTTGCATGTCTGACACCACCATCGGCTTATGAATGTGTGTGTGAACGGATGAACACCAAGGCAATCCTGTACAGTGCTAGAATTACGGCTTTGTTGATGTGAACGGTGTTCGCCACTTTATGTATGTTCCTATTTGCGGAGCCAGGGCCGTGCAGAGGTATCAGCGAAATGCAAGGAGATATTTGATGAATTTAAGAAAGTGTGAACTAAATGTGACTAGTTATAGAGACCATAAAACGTTTTTGGAACCAGGCTGTAAACATGTATATTTTTGCTGTAAAGTCTGACATTTTTACACTGGAGTCTATTGGAAAAGACTGCCTTTTGCAGCCAGCCTCAAGCGGCCATTCGATGAGCTGCATGGTTTGGCACTTCCGCATTGGATTCATTCATCAGCTCCAGATGTTCCCGCTTGGTCTGCGCCTTGTGCATTAGACGATGTGCGCTCAGAGATGGTAAAAAAAAACAATAGGGGGCCTTCGTCTCTCTAAAGCCTTCCTCGTCACGAGGGGAGACACGCGGGTCGTCTGCGACGGGTCATCCCCAGTGCTGCGCACATCAGGACCCAGCAGCAGCAGCTGGCAGCTGGCTTTTGTCAGACATGTTCCCAAACTCGCCCCTTGTTCTTTGCGACGCGCGCAACGCTCTTGTGCAGGGCCGGCGAGCGCGTTAGGTGCGGGAAACAAACGCGACAATGTTTTCCTTACCTGCCAATCTCTGGAGCTCTTGACACCTGTTCTAGCTCTCTTTAGCTTTATAAAAAAAAATTGGTGACAACCGGCTTCTTTTGTCATGTAAGACTGAGCTCTCCACTTGTTCTTGACAGCTGAGTGAAACGGTGAGGGAATGGAAATCAGCTAGCTCGTCAGCTGTAAGTGATGGAAGTGGGTGTGAGGATAGTGGCGGGGTGGATATAGGAGGGAGAGGGGGGAGAATTTTTGGTTTTACACGGGGACGGGGATGTCTGGCTGCCGTACCTTGCTGCATTAAGGATCCCACGCCGAACCAGAAGCTGTTGAAGAGGGTGAAGTTGTTCTCCACCACGTCTGAGCCAGGGTTACAAGGATGGGCGTCGTACCACTCGTAAGGACTGAACCTGGACCGCAAGACAGTTAGTTAACCTGTTAGCCTGTTTCGATTCTTTGCCGTTTTTATTTATTTATTTATAATTTTTTACTCTTTTTTTTTATTTTTATTTAAATCATACATTTAAAAAGCCCTAAAAAAATATCACATAACTAATGCTAATAGGACAGAGCAGAGTCTCTACGTGGTTAAAAACCAACAGAGCGATTACGGTAGATATTTTGAAGACTTTTAAAGCCAATAGTGTCCCTGATTTAACCCCGCATGAAGACAAGCATCTCCTGTGCCCTTTCTAGTTAAATTAGTCTTAACACCACGTTACAGATGGATGGAATCAAAATGTCATCTGAGTGAAAGTCCTGCCATTTAGGCCAACTGTTAAAAATCCAAACATCTGTCAAGCCATTGAACATGCATTAAATGTCAGTACTGTACATTATGTTATGATTAAAATGTTGTAGCATTTTCTATCTGCTGAGCATTATTCTTCGCTCAATGGAATTGAGCGCCGAGTGGAATCAAGTCTTGCAGATTGTAGATAATATCTCTATAAAATCTATAAATACAGTACATCTGTGGGAGTCAGAGTCGGAGATGCAGAGCAATAATACACAACAATACCCTTATATTATTTTCCAACAGAAAGACAATGATTGAACATTGCCACTGTCATTATCCTAACAGAACGTTTTTTGCTCAAATGTACTGATTATACATTGCTTTGTATAAAAGTGCATGTTAAATATGTTATACTGTAAAACCTTCCACACTGCAGTGGTAATGCCATATTTTATAGCATGAAAGAGCATAATCATATTCTCAATGCACGTCTCATCACAGTGACTCTATAATCTCCAAATAGTCTATAGTGGTCCTGGAACCTCGTTTCCTCTTACTGCCTAATGCAGTTGAAACCTACCTTATAGGTGAAGGAGTGGATAATATGCCATGCTATTATTTCTGCAACAGGAGCAGAGAGGAGCAGAGAGCAGAGAGGAGTAGAGAGGAGAACGAGAAGAGTGCTGGCTGGCAAACAGCACATTCTTCAGTGCTCAACACAACACAACAAGTGACTTATCCCAAGCCCCGCCCCCTTTCACCTGTCCTCCAATAACAGTTGAGCATTTTTTGAATCAGACAGGTATGTTGGGGCAGGGAGAGATCTAAAACATGCAGGGTGTGGCCCTCGAGGACCGGAGTTAAATAGCCCTGATGTAGACAGCAGCTGGAAATACCCCGCACAGCAACAGGAGTATTGACACTTGTCAAACCCATACTGGTATTGGCCTATGGTGTTGGCAAATGCCCTGCCATGCCGGCTGGCCTAGTTTAAACTTTTTAAAATGTTTTCTTTGTCTCACTAGTTTCAACCACAATGGTAATTTAAGACACACATGAGTGCCCATCCCTTTACTTTAGTGAAATATCCACACAGCTAGCATAAAGGCACACTAATATTCTGTAGACATAGTTGTAATATGAACATTTATTTTGTGACATTCCAGCACATTTCCTAATTAGGTCTAAAACTGCTAAATGGCTGCCAGCCTAGCCAGTGTTATCTGTCCAATCAGAGCTTTTTAGACAGAGAACCCCGAGGGGGCTTGGATTATTAGGAAAACTAGAAATCCACTTATTTTGTGATAGATACAAATAAATACTAGATATTAGCTTGAGACCAAATGCCTGAACAATTACACTAAGCTAGTGCAGAATATGTGAGTCTATATGAGGTAGGAGCTACTGTATACAACAGAACACTATATGCATATTAAAGGCAGGGTCATACTCGGTCAAACGCTTGCTAGCTTCGAGCTCAAATCAAAACAATATTCCTCCGCCGCCCTACACATTGAAAATGTGTGAAGCAAAGCATAGTACTACGGCGGTGTTCACCACTTTGATTATGTTCCTATTTAGGGAGCCAAGGCTGTGTGGAAGTATCTGATTATTGTTTCGGGAGGGTAAGATAGCGAAATGCAAAGAGATAATTGGTGAAGTGTATTACTGTAGCTTACAATTTGCTTGCAATAGCGGACTATAACTTTAAGGCCCCTGACATTTCAGTAAGGCACACTTCACTCACCACCCAGATAACTGCATTAACGTACTATAACCAACTAAATAAATACATACACACAAAGTTGATAGGGAATTAGCTTTTTGTTGTGGTTGTAAACCTTTCAATGTGACCCCCAATTAACAACCAAAGGTAACGATTAAAATAGATTCTAAAATAAACGATGTGTTCAGAGGAATTCAGTACCATCACTTCAGAGCAGACTGTATAGTAGCTATATTACAAAGGTTAATAAGCATGAACTGCTTTCCCATATAATCTAATCATATAACATCTCAGTCCATAATTTTTAAGTCGTAACTAAATAATACATAATCAGACAGGTTCTCAAATATGTTCTCGCATGTGAAACCACATTTTTGCATGTTGAATCTTAATATGTCGCTAAAACCGCCTCCTCAAAACGACAACAATATGGGAATATTTTGAGCGACGACACCAGTGTGAGTGAAAACGTTAGCAAAGGGTGATGGTTGATGAGTGCAGCTGTTTGCTCTCGAGCCCAGAGCTCCTTTCAAAGCCCACTTTCTCTGAACTTCCTTAAGAGTCACTTTGTATGAAAAGCACCGGGACACCCATACAATGGCTAGCCATGGCAAGTAGGAAGCCAGTAATTGACATTTTGTATGTCTTTACGGGGTATTTATGAAATTGCATTTCATGCCGCACAAACTAAAAAATAAAACACATTAAAAATAAGTCACTCACAAAAATGATCTCCATCTATAATAGACATATCACTGGTTTGTCAGGGTTATTTAAATCCTTTATGACTAGTTTCAGGTACAGTAAAGGTAAAGGTGCTTTTATTGTCACATACACATGATTTGCTAAATTCATCCTCTGCATTTAACCCATCCCTCAAGGGAGCAGTGGGCAGCCGCTGAGCAGCGCCCGGGCCCAACTCCTGATAGGAGCCAGTGTCACTGGTCAGACGGCACTGGCTGGAGGGTGAACCTAACATGTTTGTAGATATCTCAATACCTCATTTAAAACAGCATTGCAACTGTAAAACAAATGACGCTGGGATATTACATTTCCAGTCTTGACTGGTGTATGCAGACTCCTCTGCAGTCTGGGTTCAAAGCCAGTTCATCTCGCCGGCTTGTTTGGAAGCACAATCGCGTTATTGTGGACGGGGGCACTCCCCTTGAAGTTTCAAACCAAAACAACAGCACTGATTGGTTGAAAATCAGCCAACCAGCAAGCCACTCCCACACCCGACTGCCCATGGTGAACAACATGGGGGGAGTATTTGGCACATTTGCATGGCTCCATCAAAGAGGAGAGATGTAAGAGGCCATACCGTACCTTTACGCAGACTAGAACGACCCAGCGCTCCATGCAAGTCATGTGGATTTTATTGAATAATTTAAATCTCTGTGGGGAGGGGATAATGGGTATTATATTAGGGTATATTATATTAATTCCCAAGAACCTACAATGTGAAGCCATAACGGCGTTTTTGCAGCAGCCTGTTTCGTGGTAAATGCACTTTGTTTCAGGCCACACGTGGTAAATTTAGCTGTCTGTATGCTATGTTTGCTAAACCTCCTCAGCAAAATGTCGCTAGTGCCGTAAGGTGACATGCACACTCATGAGACCGTAAACCAGGGCTATTCAACTCCGGTCCTGGAGGGCCGCACCCTGCATGTTTTAGATCTCTCCCTGCTCCAACACACCTGATTCAAATGAACGGGTCGTTATCAGGCTTCTAACCACCTTGAATCAGGTGTGTTGGAGCAGGGAGAGATCTAACACATGCAAGGTGGCGGCCGGAGTTGAATAGCCCTGCTGTAAAACGATCCACTTTCTCTCCCATGGGCATGCATTATACACTGCTCTGTATTAGTACTCTGTAACAACCATGGCGCCGTCCTTACCTAGCGATGACAAACAGCACACAGCTAACGCCAAGGTAAGCCAGCAGGATGTAGACCCAAATGTCCGGGGTCATAGGGTTGAGAAAGGAGAAGAAGCCGTTGTTGGTGGTGTTGGGTTTGCGGTACACAATGCTGATGCCCATGCTCATGAACGGCTTGGAGAAGTCAATGACCTTCTCACGCATGTAGGTGATGGTTAGAGGAGCAACCGCCAGGTCTGCCTTCTGTAGAGGAGGAACAGAGTGTTACATTTACAGCAATTTGCGGAGGTTTTTACCCATAGCAACGTACAGTTAAAGGGAGGGGTTAGTAATTCTCGAGTACGTTAACTTGCTAATGCTAACTTCGAGCTCAAATCACAGCAATATCCCTCCGCAGCTCCGTCTCAAAGTGAAAGGCGTTGTGAAGCAAGGCGTATCAATACGGCTTTGTTGTTGTGAGCGGTGTTCGACACTTTGTTTTTGTTTATATTTACAAAGCGTGGAATGTGTAGAAGTACCGGACTATATTTTCAGCAAAGTGTGCATTAGGTAATTTACAATGTATTGTCCTATTCATATCATTTAATTCTCAAACAACAGCCAAATACCAGCAAAGCGTTACATTTTCTACGAGTGGATCCTAAAAGAGGCGCTCAATTTACTTTAAATCTGAGAACTTCATTAAGTAGTGTTGTGAAGCAGAGGTCAGTGGTACCGAGGTGAATTTGGAAGAATCACACGTCAGCAGCTAATTCAATACTATGGTAGGCAAACGTAAGGGCCTTCACACTGTGCTTAGCCTGTCAGTTTTAGAATCTTCTTAGCCCGGGGCTGTGTGTTAGCCATGGGCTACATGTGTGTTAGCCCGGGGCTAAGGGTGTGTTAGCCCGGGGGTGTTAGCCATGGGCTAAGGGTGTGTTAGCCCGGGTGTGTTAGCACCGGGCTAAGGGTGTGTTAGCCCGGGGGTGTTAACCATGGGCTAAGGGTGTGTTAGCACCAGGCTAAGGGTGTGTTATCACCGGGCTAAGGGTTTGTTAGCCATGGGCTAAGGGTGTGTTAGCCATGGACTAAGGGTGTGTTAGCCCGGGTGTGTTAGCACCGGGCTAAGGGTGTGTTAGCCCGGGGGTGTTAACCATGGGCTAAGGGTGTGTTAGCCCGGGGCTAAGGGTGTGTTTGCACAGAGCTAAGGGTGTGTTAGCACCGGGCTAAGAAAGCTTGGACACTGGCAATATTCCAAATAAAAGTGGGCTATCCGCAACTTTAGCCCAGGGCTAGCTGGCCCTGCTGCAGAGCAGGGTTAGCTCCGAGTTTGCAGGGTTAGTGCCTGCAATTTCACTAAACCTGGGGCTAAGAGGTGCCAGTGTGAAACAGGACTAAAATTCAATAGCGCTTTTGTCAGATATTTGTCAGTTGGAACATGGCAACTGACATGTAACCCAGGGCTACTAGCAGCGCAGTGTGACTCGTATAGCCCTATAGGTTTAGGTTAACCCTGGGTTAATAACGTGTGTGTGAAAAGGGGCTAAGGTAGCCCTGTTTTAGCTCTTAGCCTCTAAGAGTATGCAGTGTGAAAAGCTGGGAGAGTAAAGTGTGTTTTGGAGGACGACCATGGACCTCTATGGAAACCGACATGTGTCCAGCAATTATCTAGGGCAATAAGAACAGCCTAATATAACTCAATGAGATGCCTGTGGAGGCATGGATATTAGACGGGCTCACAGCGAAGCTGCATGGCCTGATTATGTGCATATGGCTGCATATTCAGAAGGTCACCGTTTACATCGGCAGACCCCGTGACTTCCCTGCACGCCGGATGGCCAAGAGGTTAATGGAAACCTGCTGGCCGATTCACACTTCGGTACATTTTCGTCTTCAAGACAATGACGCAACTCACAAATGGGGTCCTCCTCACCTTCTTCTTCATTGCCTCCTCACAGGCTTTCTCTTCAGAGAGCAGCGGGAAAGAGAGGAATGGGAGGGGAGTGCTCATTTTTACATCGGTTCATAGCCAAAGGGTGGTGGGAACATGTTCTGTTTAATGTTGAATCGGCGGCGTGGGGCTCACTGCTGCCCACTTGAGGCCACTTCAGGTCATGACCTAAATGTTCAACTACATCTGGTCAGGACAGGCTGGCGGCTGCTGAAACCACCAGCCTGTTCACTCCTCTGTTTTCCGACCTACTGTACCTGTAAGACGCCTGATCACTAGCTGCTGCCTATTTTGTGTAATCCTGGCTCCGCTCGAACAATTTATTTAGCTGAGATTACAGTCTGAAAACCCTGATCACGTTAGCGTACGCACAGCCACACTGCTGGCGGCCCAATCAGCGTGGGTTAGCGAGATGACGTTGAAGTCAAGCATGTTGATGAGGTGATCAAATAAATTGTAGCAACGTCGATTGGTTCAGCACTGTCCAATATAATCAAAATTAACCAGAGGTCTAGGCCCAGGAGGAGAAAACGACTGCGAACACCTTCCCAACGGAGCGTGGCCAGACCTATTCACTAATTGAATATGGTCTGGTTACACCAGGCTAATTGCATGTACCTTGTCACGCTAAGTCACTTTTGGATAGACGCCTCTGCTCAGTGACCTAGCGTTGCAAATTGCGTGAGGGAGATGAAACGCAATAATTTGCATAATTATTAATAATGTGTAGGTTGACGCCACTACTTAGTTCACACGTTCACATTCCATATACAGTACACGTGTCAGCATGTATGTATGTATGTATGTATGTATGTATACGTACATATGTACAGTATGTGAAAAAAATATAGAGACTGCAGCAGTTTCTCAGATTTTTGTAATATGTATTTGTAATTCATAGAATGCTTCTATTTACATTATATTTGTTACATTTACAGTATATTTATACTATTACATGTCAAGAAATGTGGAGAGGTCTCTTCATTTCTTCTACGACAGCATATAGCCTACAGTATACTACACTGTATATAACAAGGTCCTAGGAGAGCCTTTCCTGAGCATTTCCGTGGCTTAAACACAAACGACAAGTAAACTGGTGTTGGACAGGAACACATTCGCTCCTCTGCGTGGGCCCACCGTGGATTACCTGCACCCGTGGTCACCACGGCGACGGCTAAACACTATAGCTGACAGACGATGGGGGGGGGAGGGGGGGCAACGCATCCTGCGGTGTTCTCCGCTGTTAAACTATTTACACCTGGAAGCTTGCACTTGTTTTCCATTTTTGTATTCCCCCTTTCCCACCCAAGCGAAGCGAGGAGTTACCGCAGAGCGCAACGCGAGGAGCGACCGCGAGGCGGCATGCTAGCTGTATGCAAACTAACAGGAGAAAGATAATTCTCAGTGTTTTGTTTTAGGCTTGCTGATAGAATCCTTCAAATCAGATGTCTTGAGGGGCGCTGTTGCATTTCATCATGCAAATATATGCACTCCGATTTGAAAGGGCAACTTCCATGTCGCATGAAGTAGCTGCATATTATTTTACTGCATCTCTCTTTGAAGGATGCAACAAGCACGTCTTTGGCAGACGGGATCACCTGATGGCAGGATCAGCTGATGGCGCGATCAACTGACGTGGTGTTATCTGAACCGCACAGATGGTAGGCTCAGAGGGGACCTCTCCTCACACGACGTGGCCTCACGACTAGACCATGCTGAACTAAATGTCCGACTAATGTAGCGCAGTGGTACAGTAAAGCGGCAGAGGCTGTCGGTCCATCCGAGGCGCATTGGCGTTCACAAACATTAGCACGGCTTGCTGTCCCTGGCTCCGTTCACTCCACTTCACTTCACTTTACGGCTTTGAAAGCGTGACACACTGCTATTTGCTTTTAATACATGCACACTATGCGAGGTTGCGATGTTGTGCCTTCCTCATTTATGTAAATAATTAGAAAAGACTGTTCAGTAATGTGCAACACTGAAGCCTAGGCCGGTGAGCAAGAGATGGATAGGTTTGTTGTGTTTAAAGAGACATTTGACACATCTATGCAAATTGCACTTTGATGATCACTACTTACTGTACCGAGAGCTTCAGCTAGTGCATGAATGATTGATCAAACCACTGTATTATCAGCCATTTAGATGAAGAGCCCCATCCCACTTGTGCGTGTTTGTCTATAAATACTGTAGAGCTATCTTTAAAGTGGAAAAAAATCATCCACCCATCTGTCGGTATAGAAAATGGACCTCAATTACAAAGCAATTCATGGACCCTGTACATTTGCATTTTACTACACCATACATCAAAACCTCCAACAAATAAAAAAGCCTAGTTTATGAGTTTTCCACCCCTCTTGGCACAGTCCATTTAACAATCTCCTTGACTATTTTCATATCAATAATATATTATATATATTAGGAGTCTAACCAAATCCACGGTTCGGTTAATATCTTGGTTTATTTAAATGTTTTTTTCTTCTTGAAGGGTAAAAACTGGGATTCTTTTTCTGGTCTTTATTGTGTTGGCTCTATAGACAGTAGACTTCACTTTTATTTATTTTGTCTGTATGACTGCCACTAGAGCTCACAATAAGCACAGCAGCTTTTCAGCAAAACATATGAAACGTGCGCACTATGCTAACATGGTGCACTATGCTAACAAAGTGCCTGTGTAGTTAAACAAAGAACAGAGGAGGTCGCATTACAACACACATGGAATGTTTATGTCGTTATATGCACGTTATGTAACACTATTTTTCCACTATACCTTTACATAAAAAATAGTTGTTTGCTGCTTAAAATATCTGGAGACCTTTTCAATCACCAACAATTTGTTATACTAAAGACTCCTCTTTAACAAGTGTACCTTCATTTGCGTAGATGAAGGTCAGGGTGGGTTTTATTGTCATGTAGAGAAATGAATCCTCTGCATTTAACCCATCCCTCAAGGGAGCACCTCAAGGGAGCACCTCACATGTGTTTTGATAGTGAGGTTAGCAAACCTCACAAACCCCAGTAGTTTCGTCTTTCCGGGAAAGACGTAACTACTGGTTTGTACCCGGGAACTTCTTGCTTGCTGCAAGGCCACAGTGCTGTCCACTGTGCCACTGTGTTGCCCAACACAGTGCAAGCAGGCTAAACCAGCACAAGGTGAGCAGTGGGCCTGACAGCTTTTAAAATAAACTGGCAATTGGGACTGTTTTCATTCCTTGGGGGGCATGGACATTTGACACACGTGAGAGCACCACATGAAACCCAAGGTAACTGTTGTGACATGTCTAAACCACCCAGACAGCGAAGCGTAGGCCTATTCCATGATGTGTGTGAAGATGTGTGTGTGTAAAGCTTACACTTAACCAACACAATGCTGTTTTTAGATACTGTAACGTATGATATTATTTCATATTAATATGATTATAACTATATAGAAAGGCTCTGGTTCTATTGTTAATTGTGAAATTAACCTTTAGTTTAATTACAGTAACAACGTATAGGAGAGCTCAACAGGCTGCACGGCAGCAGGTTAGAGGTGCGTGTGTGCGGACTGCGGTTCAGTCCTCCAGAACCACGAAACGAAACTGTGGACATATGTATCGCGGTTTCTGTCTCGGTTTCAGAACCGTTACACCTCTAACATAC
>JAODTR010044190.1:0-19217 GCA_025399935.1 Amblyopsis rosae | reverse complement strand
TCGTGATATAGGCTGTAGTGTACATTTAATACAAAATATAACACACACACAAACAAAAAAAAAACACGTTTATTTTTTAATTTTTTTCTACACCCCTAGCGGTCGACTTGGGATCAGTCCGCGGTCTACCAGTAGACCGCGATCGACTGGTTGGGCACTCCTGCTATATGGCAATCTCTTCAGCAGAGTGTCTCGATTATGGTGGTTACCTTTCTGAAGATATGACACAAATTTTATTCCATGAATAGAAACCATTATGCGAGAAATATTTAATGTCCGACTTTGTCACCGTGTTGTAGAGCCCCTACTATGCCAAAAAAGAAACTATATATACCAATCTCTTCAGCGGAATGTCCCTTCACCCTGAGCTTCTAGCATTTACCGTTCTGAATATATGATAAGAAATATAGACTGATGCAAAATCGTAGTGACTCGCGAAAGGGGGCCAGTGGGGTGGCCAGCAATTGTAATGGGATGGCACTGGCCACCCCAGGCCACCTCTGGTCACCCCTTGCCACCCCAGGCCACCCCGGTCACCTCTGGTCACCCCAGGCCACCACTTAGCCGCCCCTGCTGCCCAACAAAAATAGTTATCGTGACAGGCCTAGATACAGTAATTACTGCTTTTGTTTTATAAATGTACATTTTTCTGCAGTTTTGGTAGTTACAGTAATACATTATCAACACAGAACTGTAACCCATGTCACTCATGTCGCCCATAAGGACTAGCTCTGCATTTTATATTGTATTTAACAATGCTGGCAAACATAAACAGTTTTATGAAAACAACTCTTTCCTGGGTACTGTGGTTTTGACATTTCCTAAAATAAAATCAACTGAAATAATCTCATGGAAGATTACTGTGGAAATGCTGATAATGTATAGAAAATACTGTAATGTTCTTTTGCCCAAGAAAACTAATGTAATATCTTTCTGAAAACAGCATATAGAACAGGCTAACCAAAAACAGAGGCTTCAGCACTTTTTTTACACTTTGTATTCTAGGTACAGTGCTACAAATAATGTTAGAATGTTTGATATATATATATATATATATATATGATATAATGTTTGAATCCTCCTACAACTACAGTACTACACTAACTCCTGTAATTATACTGTAATTAGCAAACATGTATGTGTGCTGTACAGTACTACATTTATATGAATGGTCTGATAAATAAATATAACATGCTATGGTAAGTGATAAGGTTATGTACGTAGTTGGTGTCACAAAATACACACGTTTGTCTTTTATAAAGAATAATCCTCTAACACACCTTGCATTAATATCACTGCTCATGTTCATTATGTATTGTTTGTGGTTTAAAGCCCAGTCAGAAACAATATATTAACAAGAGACACTTAGTTATGCAAACGCCTCCTGAAAAGTAATAAATCCCTTACCTTTTAACCAAAGGTTGTTGTTGTGACAAGGTGTTAAGTGGAGTTTGAACTCTTGATGAGACATGGAATCTTCCAGACATGCACTAGAAGGGGTTTTAATTTGAAGCTGAGCGTACCGCTGTGTTTGGACTGCTTTGGTGTGAATCACCTCAAATGCAACAAACAGCAGAGTTTGAATACTTACTGAGAGGTGGGTGTAATGGCTGACACTTTGGATTGATAGTTGATCTGTTGCAAAACTTGATGTAACACTTTGTCCCACATTGTGCAATGGTAGTTAAAATATGCCATACAGTACATTATTTATTATATTTCTTCAGCATGTACTTGAGCATACTGCAGATGCTCAGATTATTTACCTTTATCAAGACAAATAATGACAGGACGTGTTTAAAAATTATGAGCATTATGTAAAGCTATCAGAAGATATGGAAGATTGTGTATTTATTATATTATTATAAAGCAATCTTTCTCTTGGAGATGGTTTGGGTTCTGTAAAGATATGGTGCATTCAAATACATTATACAGTGTCACACTGTACTGTATAGGTGTGCATAATCATTACTATAAAAATCACATTAAACAGCTAAAGAAATGCTGACATATTAAGACATTAGGCCATTTTTATTAATCAATTTGTTGTAGAGTGATATTTATGTCTAGTCAAAACCACTGTATGCATTTAGGACTTATCATTAGGTGGACCCCATAGACCTCTGACCTGATGACAAGTACCCAAAGTACGGTTGTGCCTCTGTCTCCATCACCGCCCCCAGGGGTCCAGACCACCCTGGGCACCCTAGATATAGCAGTGCTGGTGGTCTACTTCTTGCTGGTGCTGGCTGTGGGCCTCTGGGTAAGTGCAGTACAATAGCAGAAACGTGTTACCTGAGCTATGTCTTATCGTACACTGTAATTGCAGACACAAATTGTGGAGTTCAACATTAAACATGTTTTCTTTTATGCTGTAACTTTACATTTTAAACTTTAAACTACTTGTAAGCAACCAGTAGGCATTAACCAATGATGAGGTCTTTCTGGATTCATGTGAACGCTGTTTTCCGTATACACACGCTGAAAAAGACATTAGTGCACACAGCTATGTTAACATGGCCTGTGTTTTTCTGCCAGTCCATGTGGAAGACCAAACGCAGCACAGTGGATGGCTACTTCTTGGCTGGGAAGAGCATGACCTGGTGGCCAGTGAGTGAATCACAACAGAGAATTATGTTTCAAACTGTTCTACAGCAAACTGCAGTAGTCCAGTAGCCTGGCTCCGCACGACTATGGTCTCAGATCAATATTTAGCTGAGATTACAGTCTGGAATCCCTGTTCGCATTAGGGTTTTCACAGCCACTCTGCTGGCGGACCAATCAGGGTGGGTTAGTGAGATGACGTTGACGTCAAGCGAGTTTCAAATGGTGGTAGATCTAGATGAGGTGATCAAAACAGTTGTAACAACACCTATTGGTAAAATGCTGTCCAATAGTTTCTAAATGAACCAATGGCCTTCTACACCCAATAGGAGGCAACAACTGGTAACACTTCCCAATGGAGCGTGGCCAGACCCTATTCACAAAGTGAATATGGTCTGGTTACACCAGGCTAGTGGTCCAGCTGTCTATAGTGAATGTTTGCAGGAAACATGTAGAAGCTGACCATGATGGCTATTCTTTGTATTCTTATAGGTGGGAACCTCTCTTTTTGCCAGTAATGTGGGCAGTGGTCATTTCATAGGCCTAGCAGGCTCAGGGGCTGCAGCAGGAATAGGGGCCATCGCATATGAGTGGAATGTAAGAGACTCACTGTACCTGGCAGACACGCTAATCCTGCTGTTGCGTTCTCCACAGTGATTGTAATGTCATGGTTTGCAGGGCATGTTGATGGTACTGCTGCTCGGATGGCTCTTCCTGCCCATTTATATCGCCTCTGGGGTGAGCTGCATGAGCACAAGCTCTGCATTAACACAACCTATGGTCACCCTCTGGGTTGAGCTGCATGAACACAAGCTCTGCATGAACACAAGTCTCTGTGAACATACGCTCATCCTCTGGGGTGAGCTGCATGAACACAAGCTCTGCATTAACACAAGCTACGCTCATCCTCTGGGGTGAGCTGCATGAACACAAGCTCTGCATGAACACAAGCTCTGCATTAACACATGCGCTGCATTAACACAAGCTACGCTCATCCTCTGGGGTGAGCTGCATGAACACAAGCTCTGCATGAACACAACCTACATTCATCCTCACTCGTAGTCCTGTCACACAGTATCTATTTCCTCTTTAGGTGACGACCATGCCAGAGTATTTGCAGAAGCGGTTTGGTGGCAAGCGAATACAGCTTTTTATAGCTGTTCTGTACTTATTCATTTACATCTTCACAAAGATTTCAGTAAGTGCATAGCACATTGCATTCACAGACTTACACCGGTCCTTTTCCTAGCTAAAAAGGCAAATTGTGTGTGTACATGCATTGCCTTTAGCTATTTTGTGTATAGTACCATACCTGAGTGTGTGTATATAGTACCTGATCTAATTCATGCCCATTTGTTTGTGTGTATCTCAGGTAGACATGTATGCCGGTGCGGTGTTCATTCAGCAGGCCCTGCAGTGGAACATCTACTTAGCTGTGACAGTGCTGCTGATTATCACCGCTCTCTACACCGTTGCAGGTAACGTTCACCAAGCGCCTTGACAGGCTGGTGAAATTAAGTGGGGTTAAATAGGGAATGCAAAACTCTGTGTCCATATTTAAAAAAACATTAGAATTCTATAAGCTGTTTTGATTTGCTGCTGTTTTAGAGTCAATTTTAAAATCTTGGTCATTACTTACAGAGCCTTGCACAGTCAAGCGCCTATTTACATATTGGATTTATTACAGCCAAACACTTCTGGTCGGTCCCTGAGGTCCTCTTCCCAAAAGCTTTTAATGGTTCCAAGAACATATTTTAAGACGAGAGGTGATTGTGTATTTGGTGTTGTGGCACCAAGGCTATGGAACTCCCTCGCTCTAGACCTGAGAGCCGTAGATTCTGTGGCCGCTTTTAAAAAACAGCTCAAGACACATCTTTTTCGGCAAGCTTTTAATTAGCAACATGGTGTTAGGTTTTTGTTTTATATTATAATGCACTTTTATTCTGTACGGTGTAGGATTTTATTTTTTTTGCATTACTTTGACTGTACAGCACTTTGTGACCTTTGTCTGTGAAAGGTGCTCTATAAATAAACTTTACTTACTTACTTTACTGTTAGTGACATCACAATCCGCATTTGGCCGATTGTTATACGGTTAATTATTGTTCAAATAAAGAGGATTCATTTATAAAATGAGCTGGCTACACAGGTTGTCATTTTTCTGAAGGGGCGAGACAGATTGTGAAAGTAATATAGTAATGTAACCAGTAACGTAACTAATTACTTCTAATACCCAGTAATATGTAAAGTAATATTTATACTTTTTGAGGGAGTAATAAGTAAATAGTAACTTATTACAATTCCTGAGTAACTTGCCCAACACTGCAGAGGAGTGCTTCTTTACTATAAACTCACCCATTTCTTTCATGGCCTTAAGGGTCAATAATGGGACCTTAAAACTTGCTGTGTGTCTTCCCAGGTGGCCTTGCTGCTGTCATCTACACAGACGCTGCTCAAACGGCCATCATGCTGTTGGGGGCGCTGGCTCTCATGGGCTTTAGTAAGTCATTGCTGGAAAAACATCACAAACACCACAAAGTATTAATAGAAATTACAGCTGCAGAACAAATTAAGAGACCACTGCAGCAGTTTCTTAGATTTCTTACTATTTATACATATTTATTTTTCAGTTACATGGACATTTAGATCTGTATTTACATAATGTAATGTATATATTTTATATTTATATTTATATTCTATTGTTTACATTTGCGGATTATTTACTATTACATTACAAAATATATACAGTGGTCTATTAATTTTTCCGAGGCTGACTCTATGCTCTCTCTTGGTTGAGGTTTTGTGGAGGTGGGAGGCTGGAATGCCGTTCTAGAGCGTTACGCCGCTGCCATTCCTCTGGTGCGCGTGCCCAACACCACCTGCGGTATCCCTAGAGATGACTCCTTCCATCTGTTCAGAGACCCCGTCACCTCAGACCTGCCATGGCCCGGTGTCATCATCGGCATGTCCATCCCTTCCATGTGGTACTGGTGCTCCGATCAGGTAATGAAACTGTCTGGGCCTCACCGTCCTAGTCCTGGGAATATGTGCTTCAACAGGACTTATACTAAAATATGATGGTGTGCCACCCAAAATCCAAAACCGGGGTGAGGAGATAATTGACAAGGGTTCCACATCGAATAACCATTTTAATATTATTATAAGTATTATTGCTAAATTTTGTTTGCCTACCATCACCTATTGCATCTTAACCATCCTGGAGGGGTGGATTCCTCCCTCTGTGGTCCCTTCCCAAGGTTTCTTCCCTTTTTTCCCCATGGGGTTTTAATGGAAGTTGTTTCTTGCCCAGGGGGATGAGCAGGTTAAGGGTGTGTTGTTTGTTTCCAAGTGAAATGTAGGCTGTAAAACCCTTTGAGACTGCAACGTGATTAAGGGCTATATAAATAAACTTGACTTGACTGTAATATGTACAACATACTGTATCTATGAAGCTAATGCTAATTCTGAACATGCACATTGACTGAAACCTGTAAGTATGTGCATGCACGCAGCATCAGTACCCTGATGCGGCGTGGTTTGTGTTGTCATTCTCTACAGGTGATTGTGCAGCGCTCCTTGGCAGCCAAGAACCTGACACATGCTAAGGGAGGCTCCCTGCTTGCTGCATATCTCAAGGTGTTACCATTCTTTATCATGCTGTTGCCTGGCATGATCAGCAGGATACTTTACCCTGGTAGGAAATGCATTCATTCAATAGCTGTATAATGTTCTATTGTCTACCCACGTGCTTTCAATTAGTTGACAAACACAATGCCAGTACCATGTCTCCTGCAAAGTAGTTCCTCTTAAATAGATGTCATGATGAATGGCAAATCTACCTGGCAACAAAGAAAACAACACATTCAAAGAATGATGCATGCACAGTGGGCTCCAAGTCTTATTTCTTACCATTTTCATCTCATAGAATATTCTCTACCTTTATCTCAGTCCATTGTATTTCTCCATTCTTTAACCCTTCTCTTCCGTTCAATCCACATCTCTTCTACGAGCCATCGACATTTTAGCCTTAACAAGTTTAATTCTTTCCCACTATTTGTACTTAGTTTATGTCTAGAAAATATTCTGTGCCTTATTAATTTATTGCTAATACATTGACACTTTTGAGCCCCACTGCGTACGCTACATATAAATTTCCCGCCTGTGATGATACTAGATCTTATGTTGACTTTCCTTTCTGTTTTGTATCAGTAAATCGACTTTATTGACATATATTTCATCTTGTCACTGGGTTTACGTGTTTTGTCGTGAGACATTAAAAGAGCAGCACTTTAGTGTCTAGTGAAAACCGTACAGACGAATTCATGTCATGTAGCTTGTGGGTGCCAACATTTGAGCTTGTTGATATGTAGATGAGGTGGCATGTGGAGACCCCGAGGTGTGTGAGCAGGTTTGTGGAAACAAGGTGGGCTGTACAGACATCGCGTACGGTAAGCTTGTCATGGAGTTATTACCCTCAGGTGAGTTTAACCAGACTTTATTATCTTCTAGCTTTTTTCCTTTGTTTTATTTGATTTGATTATTCAGATTGCCTGGGGGTCTGCGAAATAATTAGTTAGCCACTTGAGAAAAAAATACTATCATTGCCATTGTGTATTTGTGAGATCCACAAGTAACGCAATAAATCACCCCAATCAATAAATCACCTTAATGGATTATTAAGATTTAACAACTAGTTTATATATATATATATATATATATATATTGCCCTCTGCATCTCCCTCATCACATACAGTATATTTCACATTCTTTGACATCATGGATCATCACCGTAAACAACACCAAACTCTCCACACTGCCCTGTGGAGTATCGTTCACCTCAAACTCCCCCGACAATGCAGCCCCCGCCTTTAACCCAATCTTTAACCCAATTACACAACCTGCCCCCTATACCCAGCGCTGGAGGGGTGTGGTAGGACACTCTATCCTCCCCCGGAACTGTCCTACCACACCCCTCCAGCTCTTTAGTCAGTGGTGGTGCTTTTAGTCTAGTGTAGATGTTTATTCAGTCCATCGACTGATTTCTCAGTTAAACAGCTGTGTTTGTTCAATGTCGCTACAACGGATTAGTCAATGAAATACCTCCGCCAGTATCCTAGCGTGCTATTGGTTCAACAGATAGCTGCTTGTACCTTTGCCTGCAAATTAAAACAAAGTTTAAACTAACTAGTTTTGAAGAAATGTCCAAGAAGTGGAATCTGATTTAGAATAGAACAATACTGACAATATTAGAAAGAGGTTGTCCCTCGATGGTGATCATTCTTTTCTAAAACTGAAGCAGATATGCGACTTCAGCCCACCCATATGATGCAGAGTGGAAAGCAGTATGGGTCTCTTAATAGACCATTGTGTTTCTTTCCTCCCAGGTGTGCGGGGACTAATGATGGCCGTGATGATCGCTGCTCTCATGTCGTCCCTGACCTCCATCTTCAACAGCTCCAGCACCATCTTCACCATGGACCTGTGGAGGTACCGCCGACCCTGCGCCACCGAGTGGGAGCTCATGATAGTGGGCAGGTGAATTAGAAGAAGTATACATTTAGTACAGCTATGATGTTGAAATGGGTTTGGTTGCTCTGCCCTTCTTTTGTTCTAATTTCTCTCCTCAGATTAATATGCACAATGGCGTGTGTGTGTGCGTGTTTCAGGGTGTTTGTGTTGGTGCTGGTGGTGGTGTCAGTGATGTGGATTCCTGTGGTCCAGGCCAGCCAGGGAGGGCAGCTGTTCATCTACATCCAGTCCATCAGCACGTATCTCCAGCCCCCCGTCGCCATAGTCTTCCTCATGGGCTGCTTCTGGAAGAGGACCAATGAGACGGTCACAACTGTCACATATTCTTTGTTTGTTTTTTCTGTGAAGGCCACATATTCCAATTTAGTTAGAAGTTCCTTTGAGCTGAGCTTCCTGCTACTGTTGGTGTGTCACTTTCTTTTTAACATGCCCTAACTTGAGTAGGATAGGTCAGACGTGATTGGTTACACTCCATACATGATGTCACACCTGGCTTGTTCAGGTGAAGGGGATGTTTTGATTGAAAGACCAGTTAGACATGTTGTCAAAGGAATCCAGCCCTTTCCAGTTTCAGCACCGAGACGATGTTATCAACATACACATTATTATGGTTTGTGTCCGGTATGAATATTTTGAATAACAAGATATTCTGAAGCAATAATCGATCCAGGTGGATTGTATTTCAATTTTGATAGCTTGTACAACACATCCGGAATATTGTTTGTAAAGTTACTGCTATATTTTACTGCATGCTAGGATGTAGTCAATGTGTATTATCTGCCAAATAGCTTGCTGTAGCTCTATAAGAATTGAGAGTCAAACATCTAACCATTCATTTAATGCATATGATCTGTATAATATCCACACATTTCTCACAACCTTCCCAACCCCAAGTTTTTACCCATTTTTCTAATCCTAAACAGGGGGCATTTTGGGGATTGATCACTGGTCTATTGATCGGCTGTATCCGAATGGTGTTGGACTTCATCTACCCTAACCCACTGTGCTACGAAGAAGATGACAGGCCCGCTGTATTGAAGTATGTCCATTACCTCTACTTTTCCACCATGCTGTCCTTCATGACCCTGCTGCTGGTAGTGGTTATAAGCCTAGCCACAGAGAAGCCCCCACCTGAACAGGTAAGCACATGATGACAGGTATAACTATTGTAATGGCAGTGAACTGTTGATGACTATGTTGTTATTGGCTGTTATCTCATTTGTTCCTATTAATTATGTAATATAGAGCTAGAAGAATAAAGAACTACAATGAATAGGAACACTAAAATACAAAACAAAAGACACATTCAGAGACCATTATGTGACATCTCGTGAAAACAGGTGAGTCGCCTCACCTGGTTCACGAGGTTAGACCCAGTGGACGAGCCCAAGGAGCAGCGAGCGTGCGTGTTCACAGTGGAGATGAGAAAGAATGCATTAGAGGAGAACGCCTCCATTGAAACGGAACAGGAAAACGTCACTAGACTATCAGGCCATCACAGGAAAGGTGAGTTCTAGCCACGATTTCTGGTCTGGAAAGACCCTTGTGGCTGAAGCCTGTGCTACAAAACCTTTGATGTTTTGGTTTCTACACGTGTGCTGCTTAGTGGTTGGCACCCATCTCTACCCCTCCCCTTACAGCTGCTCACACTTTTGTAGTTTTGTTGTTTCAAAATATCACGAGCCAAAGACTTGTTTCTAAGAGCTGCAATATCACAACCAAGGAATGTACCTTTAAGGTGCCCTGCTGCTGGTTATCTCACCTAATGGCCTGCTCTGCCGTTTATACATGTCTCTCTCCCCCCCCCCCCCCTCCCCCCGCAGGCTTCCTTTCCTCTGCGTCCAGGAGTCAATCCAGGCTGGTGTCTGCCCTCTTCTGGCTGTGTGGGATGGAGCGACAGAATGATTTACGTCCTACTCCTCTTCCTCGAATAGAGGCGCCTGTCTGTTCCCTGGAAGAGGAACCATGTCTTCGACATATCGTCAACTCCAATCTCCTCGTCTGCATGTCTGTGGCTATTTTCCTAATTGCCTACTGGGCTTGAGGCGCATCTCCATGCTGCCAGTTGAACAACAAAGAAGGGCTCGACACTTAACGGACAATATGTTGTCGTGTGCGGTTTGAAATGTTTGTGTGTGTATATATATTATATATATATCAAAATCTGAATTTGTGTTTGTATGCTTTGTTTCTAAAAAGGTACACACTATGTGCATGTGTATTCCACCTGTGATTGACCAAAAGGTTGGTGTGATTCCCCTTCCACACTAGAGCGCTGAATGGCCCTCTCCCTTATGCCCCAGAGCTCTTAGGGATACACCCTTCCTTACCCTTCCCTTTACCACCCATGCTTCTGAGGTCAGGAAACCAAAACAACCTAACAGTACGCTGAGGAAGATGTTTGTGGTCACTGTAACAATAGTTTACAGTACCTATGGGATGTATTTATTCTCAGAGAATCGCACTGTAAAATTAAGACACTTCTATGAATTGATGCTTAACTTCCAATTCCATTAATATCTCAAATCATGAAAAGTACATTAATGTCATATTCCTAAAGTATAATCATCAATAATGTCTTAACTATGACAGTACATGCTTAGTGTAAAACTTTTTAAGTTTAACATAACGGTAAATTAATGGAAAAGTTAACCGTTTTAACACTTTAATGCCAAAACTATTTTATGTTTTTATATGAACAATAAGCAGTGGGTTCAGAAATGACAAGGTAAACCTGAAGTCAGGAAAAAAGAGAAGGAAATAGTCCAACCAGCAACACGAAGGACATTTAGTTCTAGCTCTGAGGCAAAAAAGAAAAAAGAAAAGGATTTGTACAATCAAAAGCTTTAAGCCTCACAGCATATTTTAACAAGATACATGGTTGGTTGGACTTAAGCAAAATGCAGTAGAACAGCATAATATATTACCAGCACTCCCCTAATATGGTGACATGATGTACAACTGACTGAAATACACAAAAAATAACATGGTGAAAATGAAGATATTGTGGAAATGCATTTTATATTGCACTTTTGCCAAAATATATATCTAGCCTACTACAGTTCAATAAAAAAAACTGAACCAAATTAATTTCCTTTGGCCCTCAATGTTGTAGTACTATTACTGTATGGTATACGAACCATATGGTCACACATATGGCAATCATAGAATTTGACACACCACCATTTAGAAAGTTTAAAAAATTGACAATGTATCAACTTGAAAATATTTCACATTAAGTTTTACAATTAACAGACTTGCAAATTCCAGTAGAAGAAATCTTTCATTGTGGAGAGCTGAACACAAAAATATTTATAAACATTAGAATTTAAAGCCACTACAGGCAAGATTGGTGATTTTTCCTGACCAATTTCAAAAGAAAATAGATTGCAGCAAAATTCTCAATCTGCAAATGACGCCTGTAGGGGCATACGATCCAATGTAAATATTCTTGATTGAAAGCCATTCAAATATCCATACCTTTGGTTTTACAAGCATTCAAAAGCACTAAATCCCTAGCATTAAAGCAAGACAGAATATTGCCTCTCCAGCACTGTGGACATACAGTAAGTGGCTATATGGTTAAAGTTGCATTGGTCCAGTCCCAGCGTCCCATAAGATGTGTAGCTGGTAAAATTCAGCAGCTCAAACAATTGAATTGTACTAAAACTATATACTGTGTGGAGTAGCAGGGGGAAATGTCAGTAATATCTTTGAATGTAACGGTGGGTTATGTGGCTCGATACCACCATTGTTGCGAGGAGGTTGCAGGGCCCATTCCTGGCTTTGATCTGGATCCCAAATGAAGTCTGAGATGGAGTGATGTTATCTACTTGATTGATAGTCATAATATTAGCTATAGCGACATATCCTAGCCAAGTGAATGGTAGGTGTTGACAGTTTGACTGGCCCGGCCCCCACCTTCACAGAACAGTGCTTTCTAACTGGATGTCAGGGGGCGGGACTCGGGTAGAAGAGGGCTCCTGACCAGCAGAGCTCTCCACCTGTTGGTCCACGACAATCTCAGGGACGAGGGCTCGTCCAATCCCCTTTAGGACCAGGTCTCCGTCTATATGTAGCAGTCAAAGTGAGACGTTACTCATCAAATCATGTTGCACGCAAACACGCACGCACACACACAGAGGGAATCCCCCCCCCCACACACACGTTAGAATAAGACAACATAGCCTATATGAGAAATCAATATGCTATTTATTTATTTGGCCTATTCTGGCCATTGAATCAGCACAATATAGCTCTTACCTTGGAAGTCATAGAAGTAGATTTCTGTCATAAGAACTATTAATACAAGTCACAAACCCATACTGTTGCTTTGGCCAGTATAAATGTACATTATCATGAACAAAGACCATTCATTTTCTTGACGTGTATGTCAGGAAAAGTCACTTTGTGGTAAACTCAAATATGGCCATATTTGTACAACTTTGCTCTCCCTTCACGGTTTCAGTGAAGGTCTTTGTTTTCATATAATGTAAACATATACAAATTTGCACCAACCTAATTTACAAAAGCAGTAAGCCCTGCTTTATTAAAGATTAGGTAACTGAACCCACATTGGCAGGTTAGTAACAGTAGAATTCTAATTCAAACACATAATGCAGTATATCACGTATGGTGTGAAACTTAAACCCAATTTGTTATTTTTTAAATGCAGTAATTTAAACAATTATTGTAAATAATCAGTGTAAAAATGTGCCATCTGCTGAGTGTTACAGGGTTTGGAGGGGGCTACTTAAACAGGTGTTAGCAGCCAAAAGCCATCCAGCTACTGTGGGAATGGGTTAGGAAGCACATGCACATGTAAGTATCTTACTGTGTAAGCTTAATGCTCCATTATACATACAGCATATACTGTAGAGATAATGTGTAGCATTTACTGTAGGCATGTACAATGGGGTCCCAAAGTCCAAGATGTGTTTGTCCCAACAGTGAAGAAAAACAAACAAATTCTACAGTATCTGAACACAAGTAGTTACATTTAACAAATGGTTGGCGGAGGACCAACTCCAGTTGTCATTTCAGTGCTTTAAGGTCTAACATAGCACGCATAGCCTAGTAACACTATGTACAGGGGACATTGTACTTGGTGCTTACGGCAGTCTACTCCAAGATAAAAGGCCCTGATTTCTATTCATGTTCCTGCTCAGATGCCGAAACCCCTGAAAGTGTTTGCTAAACGACTATGACTAATCGTTTAACATTGAGATGCATATGTAATTAGTTCTCAGTGACATGAAAACCAGAACTTGTTCATGTTATGGACTCATCCATTTGGTTCCGTGTGGTCGTGCACCCAGCCAACACAGTAGCACACAGACATCCACATGCAGTCAGAGAGGAAAGCAGGGGCCATGCTTAAGCCAATCAGATCCTTACCATTACCTGCCTTTCAGATCGCGTCATACAGGCAGGCCGGAAGCTCAGACATCTGCAATATTTACATATTTCCCATCATGCTTCAGATCACCACAATTGCATTTAGTGCATTAGACAATGGAAGGGGCAGTGAAACCATAAGCAAGAATGAAAAATGTGGAACTAAATCATATTTAATACTGAGTTACGGTATCAGCAGAAAAACAGTGTGTGTTTTTATTGCAGTTCCTATACAGTGAAAAAGAATTAGTTATTAGAAAGGGGTTTGTTTTTGTTAGTTTTAAACATTCCCATAATTCACTCTGTTCCATTACAGATTTATTAACTACATTGGAAGCACATGTTTCTGCATTCTGAGTTTCAAGTCAGTTTTCAGTTATAGATGTGTGCTCTCCTGCATAGCGCCATGTCTGGTTTGACATGTTGCCAGATTAAAGTTTCCACATTGAAAATCACAACAGGCAGCCCCCTAAATGCATTTTAGGGCATTGTACAAAGGTGTCTTTCTTGGAGATGGTCAATGCTACAATGAAAAACAAGACAAAATTTGACATGAATCATAGATGGACCATGAACGACCAGTGGGTTATTTACTGTAGAAATTTACAGAAAATTATTTCCCAGGGATAAAAACAACTTGCTGTTATATACCAGTAAAAGGCTTTATTCTCTTTGTATAGCCTAACAGAGTTCCTACAGTTAATATTCTTATATATTCCTTGTAGGGTATTTAAAAAAATGAATGATCCGCCTGTAAGTTAATATGTTGCCAATACTTCCATGTTAGCAAAACTGTTCTCTGACACCATGGTCATTATTGTCAAGCTAAACTAGTGGAGACTATTGAGAGAGTGTAGTAGAAAGTGTACCTGTTATTATCCTGGAGGCGGAGCCACAGACTCCATTGTCATTGGTTGGGGGCTGAGGGGGCGGCGGCACACTCGGCCGGGGGCGGGGCCTGGGGGCCGGTCTAGAAGGGCGCGGGAGCGAGCCTGAGTGGAAGGAGGACAGGGGGCTGGCGTGGGGCCCGTCCTGGGGCGGAGTGCTAAGGGGCGGGGGAGGCTCCGGGTCCCCGTAGGGGGGTTGGGGGGGCGGGTGGCTGGGGGCGTGGATGGGGCTGTCTTTGCCAGGGTGCCGCCGAGGGGTGAAGGGCAGGTGGGAAGGAGAGCTGGGTGCTACTGGGTTACTGGGTTGGGATACGTATGCGCTGGCCTGTTTGGGCGGGGCAGGAGCCTGCTTCTTGGTGCCTGGTGAGGAAACGGTGCAGAAACACCATTCACTCAATAGCATTGGTATTTTCACTACAATGACATCATTCTTAATACACATGCTCACCTCTGCGCACCATGTGTGGACTTGGCCCCCTGGACCCACCCAGAGATTGAGGCGTGCCTAAGGTAAAATGGGCCGATCCATTCCTTTGAGGAGGGGGGGTGGAGCTGTATTCACAGCCCGGGCTGGATTGAAAGCAGAGGACGCAATTGTCACTGGATAAACACGTCATGCACATGTTAAAGCCCGATGCAATATGCTGAAATCCGTAACACAGTAGCTGCATTCAAAGATCATGGCTGTTATGTTGGGTGAAGAGTTTTGCATGTAGCATGATGAAAGGGAGCTTGGAAACTTGTTCAGGCAGAGAACAAAATGCAAAAACTGATGATTTATTAATAGATGTTGCAGTTGATTTAATTGTTCTCTCTCAAGTGCCTCATGCAAGATCAGGTAGCAGTCTTACAGAGAAAAATATTCAATGACAGATTGAATGACTGGAAGGAAGAAATTATATAGAGAAAGAATGTTATTTATTAAATATATAGGAAATACACTGAATTTGAAATGTCCCAATAATGGAAAAGTGAAGAATAAAATCAGTAAACATTACTCTGGATAACTTTTTTTTAAACGCATTATTTCAAATGAAACCAAATTCATATTGGTGGTTAATGCATTCTTTTAACTTTACGAATCTCATTATTATTGGGAAACAATCAACGGTACAAAAGGCGAATCAACAAATCAGGACACAATGAGGACAAACAAACGATGCGCGAGCTGCTGATTGGCTGCGAGCAGGCGGTAGGAGACAGATGTCGTCTCAGCACGGTCCTTCCTTACCTGCACTCCTCAACGCTGGGCTGGCTTACAATGTGAGGTTTGACTGTGGCTACCTGGACCCCACCACCCTGAAAACCATCGCTACAACCTAGGCCAGTGCGCTCAGCCTCCGTACCCAGGGACAGAGCCTGGGACTGGGGTTGGGTGGGGCTGGCAGCTTCCAGCGAGGGTTGGAAGACGGGCGAGGTTAGTTGTGTCTGCTTTCTATTTACAGTGCCGGATCTACGAGGGGTAGGCTCTGGCTTGTTAGAAGTGCTAAAAGGGGATAAAAGGGAGCATTTCAGGAGGACACAGCAAATACCATCAGTGAGGGAGGGAGGGAGGGAGAGAGGGAGAGAGAGAGAGACACACCAGAGGAAGTGAGAGATGCAGACAGAAAACAAGAGCAAGAACAGGAAATTCTGCTTCCAGCAGTAAACAGCCCCGCTACACAGAGAAAAGACTAAAGGACCACATGAACCCATATGACAGTGACCATTGGGCTTTCTACTCGTGAAGAGCGCTGACAACAAAATGCAACTGACAAAACCCACACAAAACATAAAGCCAGCAACATACAGTATAGCCGAGGCTTTAATGGAAAGTAACGGAAATTACACAGGAGTACAAGAAATCCAAAAATTACATGTTGAATTATATTGCACAAAATAATCAAATGAGTTTCCCTTTCAGCGTGAAGCCAGAAAGAACATACCCTTATTCAACAGACGTGTGATGTAGTCGGGTAAACACAGCTAGCTCATACAACTAATAATAGATATGTTTGAGTTAGGTGTCTCATTAGCATGTATTGCAAAAAAAACTGTTAAATCAATGTACTGTACCACTGCTAATATAGGCTAATACTTGCTAACCGGAAACGATGAACAGGAACCGTTATTAATGCACTATGAATCATGGGAAATATCGCCCATCAGGAATAAGGTGGATACAGGCAGACATTAACTGTTGAATCCCTGTCTGCAGTTTTGAGTTAATGTGCACACGCTGCTTGCTCAGTCATTTTCAGAACATCTATAAACTATGTAGTGTGAAATGTTCTGTTTATAGACTAGATCCAAAAAAAGGTTACCCCTTACTGTGACATATGCCTAACAACAACTAAATCAAACAGGCACTTTATTTATATTGTTATCTATTGTTGTGATTAGACACCATGACACATCTATGCAGGGTCCGTAGTGTTTAGTTTCTCAATCAACAACATATTGAAATACAACTGATTGGCTTGTGCTGCACTAATCTATACAGTTACAGTATTGTAGTATAAAGTTTACACACGCACACAAAATAACAAAAAAACATGAGCTTCTTAGGCATTTCACACGGACAGTGGTTGGGGAGGTGGCTATGTTCAGGGTTCCCACTCCAAATGAAATGGCAATATTCCATGACTTTCCAGTATCAAAACCTTATATACCTTCATAAATCTATTTTATTTTTAACCCCTCACTTGTATAATACTCCTTGGTTAACTATGAAATGTTAATGGGTTGTCAAAAGCCCACGACGTGTCAGAGGGTGGGAACCCTGGACATGGGCCTAAGGGGTGGCGTTAAGGCTTGGGCAGGGCAGCTCTTCAGTGGGTGTCTCAGTGACTGTGATGGACTCACTAGCCACTACATAGAGGGCAGAGACCGCCGCGCCCCGCGACTCCTGCCTGCTCAGGGTCTTGGGACGGGACGCCAGGGGCAGGCTGAGGTACCTGTCTTTACGGGGGCTGTTAGCGTCCCCCTCCTGCGCTAGCAGACTGCCTGGGCGCCTCCTGTCCAGGTTGGGGTCAGGGTCTGGGGACGGTGGCGGGTGGGTGGGCAAGGCAAACATGCCCGACACATTGAAGTCCACCTCTGGATGAGCAACGTGTAGAGAGAACGAGGAGTAATGTGTTACGTGGAGCATTTAACTGTGTTAAACACACGCACACGCGCACACACACGCACGCACGCACGCACGCACGCACGCACGCACGCACGCACAACTTGGAGGAGAACGAGCTCAAATTTAAATCACCTTCTGGGAAGAACCAGTCAGCATGTTGGATGATGGGCTCTATAATGGCTACTACATGGACCGAGGTAGCGGCTGCCATCTCTGCCAGTGTCCTGGATCAACCACGCAGACATAAAGAAGGCTGTTCATGGTCCTTACAGAAACAATGATGTACTGAATACCCAGCTATGGTGAATGAGCTAGCCAGTCCCCCCTCCTCACTGCCTAGAAGAGCGGAAGGAAGAGGCAGAGCCCCTTATACTCCGTCTACTAAAGGGGTTTCTGGCACCATAGAGTTCATAGGAGATCGAATATGTAAAGAAAAACGTTTCTAACTGTTCTGATCCATTGGATCTGAAATATGGCTACATTCCCTGTGAATGGATGGGGTGACAAATGTATTTCTTTCAGCATTCCAGAATGACAGGGGTGATAACTGTTATGCATTGTGCAGTGAAATATTGCTTTAATAACATAAACAAGCTTTCGGTTAAGCATTAAGTCTTCAAGCATCATGACGTCTAAATCTAAATGTATTATTTCTTTGGAATTCAAATTACAAAGCTGCAATGAGTATAGGATAAATAATTTAGTGTTAACAGCTCACCCTTCAGTCTTGGCCCAGAGCAGATTAGGTCCTAATACTATGGCGATGTTACTGGGTGTCATCTTATTAACATCACTGTCCTGAGCCAATTTAGCCAGGAACTTCACCAGGTACCTGAAATGCAATACAGAATGGTTTCACATAAATACTGTTAACTCAACTATTTAAATAGGTTAGTTAGTTTATATAGGTTTCACGTTATCGTAAATACTGTTAACTCAACTATTTATATAGGTTAGTTAGTTTATATAGGTTTCACGCAATCTTACCTGAGGTTGGCCTTGTGGGTCTTTGGCAAACTGTCACATGTCATCCACAATGCCTGAAGTCTCTTATCAGGGTCAGAAACACTGAAATGTTGCACACATTTGCATATATGTTTGTCTTGGCATACTGTACTGTACAAACGACAGAGCATCTATAATGTCCAGTGTGTGTATGGCAACAATCCATTTCATGGACCGTACTATACTATTATAAAATAAGGTTATATTTTTTTTCTCTTGTTGGGGCCATTGGTATTTTAAATGCATTATTAAAAGTGTGTGTGGCCTTACTTGGAGGCATGTAACCACTCGTCATACAGGCCAAACGTCATGAGAGGTTCGGGGAGTTCCCTGAGGTAGGACTTCAAAGCTCCTACAAATTCAACACACTTAATCAGAAATATGCCTGCTGTGTGTACCTTCAGTTTGTGTGTATTTGTAAAATGGGTCATACCAGCTACCGCATGGGGGTCTGAGTAGAACTCTTCCAGCTGCGAAGTGGAACAGTCCAAAGCCGCCTTTAGTTTCTTCAGTTTTGAAGCACCTGCAGCTATTCTGAAGAGGCCCTAGAAAACAACAACAAATACACCACACTTAGCTTTGTCTTGATTTCTGTAAGGATAATTTAGGATGACCTCTCCGGGAACCATCACCTTATCGTGGTGGAGAGGTTTGGGTGCCCCCATGAACCTGAGGGCTGTGTTGTC
>JAODTR010044169.1:0-19225 GCA_025399935.1 Amblyopsis rosae | reverse complement strand
GTGTGTTCACTGTTTAGCAATAAGATCTAATATATATATATATATATATATAAAATATAAAGCACAATTTTCTACAACAACCAGATGGTAAATGCACTTTCAATCTGAAGTTAGCATGCTGTTGATGTTGTTTTAACCCAGTTATGAAGGGCATTTAGCATTTTAATTTATTCAGACTATTAATATTTGTTTAAATAGTTTTCGCCATTTGTGATTGATTAAACAACATTATATAAAGGTACTTTTCAATTTGTGTCTGAAATTGACCTTGTTTTTATGTTTTACATCCTCTCTCAAGAGCTCGTAGGCTCACATATTCTCTACCCCTTCCCCTACAGCCATGTGCAGTTGTGTTACAAATATACAGTAATTGGGTGCTGTAACATAATTGAGCAGTGTACCTTTAAGACTCTGGTCTAATAATTTCCAGTCATTAATCTGTATTTTCTGCGAAAGTCAGTACAGTATCACACAATATAGCAAAAATTATCGTGGACAGTTTTTTTCTAAAATTTGAAGGCTAAATATAATATTGAAAGCAATCATTGATGCAACCATATCCATAAGGTTTATATTATGTTTATTTGTTTCCATGCAGGGGAAAATAGCTGATATTGGTGGATAATAATATAAATTGGGTGTTTGTCAGAGATATAATAGCATTTTGCTCTGGATGGCTAATAATATGTTTTGACTGTTTTTTGTTTATGAGAGCTCACTTATGCTATGCTTCAAGTGTCAGCAGTACCATCTAAAGTCCCTAAAACATTTGGTTCTAGCTTGTTTGCACACTGAAACCCACAGCAAAATGGGGTTATGTTACAGTAGAACCGTGTGTCTACTTGCTTTCTGGCTGGAGTACTAGGTGAAGGAAATATTATGTCTCCTTCCCATCTGTCAGAGGCTACCCTTGACATCTCTCCTTGAGATAAATGGACTCAACTTGAAAGAGAAAGCAAGTTGTCTCTGTGGCTCTTGTCGAAAGCCAGCCACGAGGGAAACACAAAACTAGTCAGACAAGACAGGCCTATCACTTCTAGGTTACACCCTTCCTTGCTGCCCATAGGTGAACACCCCCATCCAGAAAATGGACCACGACAACCTGAAATTGATGCAGCAAGCGTGTTTGATGCAGTCACTGGCTGGAAGACCATAGTCGTTTGAAGTATTTTGTCAATTCTGTTGGCTCTGTAATGGTTTGGCATGCCAGACATAAATACCATATTGTTTTAGAATGTAAGATAATTCCGTCTCCAAAACAGTTAAGCAGCAAAGAATACTTGCCTTCATAGGAGACAAATCCACACCATATGTGTTTACATTTGAGAGAGAGCTAGGTCTACTTTAGGTTGGGAGGCAGTAATCAGGCTCAGAGCCCTGTTAAGCTCAGAGGAGCAAACCCTTGTATACTTCCTCCACTGCTTTACAAAATCAGCAAATATGGGACCAGGTGAATTCACTCTGGACATTATGCCAAGAGGTTAGAGGTCACTCAAACCTGTGTGTGGCTGCCAGTCTGCTGTCAGTAACATGAGGTAACTTTGGGACTCTAGCGCACTAAACCCCTCTGCTATGTGTCACAATTTGTGTGAACGCCCATATTGACATGGCAGGCAAATTTCCTGTCTTGGCATAGGGAATTTTTGCACGTAGTATAGAAGACCATTTCTTCAGTGTCAAGCAAGGCAAATATATTAGAAGTGGGTTTTGTTTTGTTGGGTGATATTTGCAGACATAGCCTTGGTGGTGCTTAGACATAAATTAAATAACTAAATCTGCCAAGGGAGCTAGCTAAATCTGGTACAAAGCATTTTTCCTCTCTTTTGAGGTTAATGTATTTTGTACATGATCCCTGATACAAATACATTGATTACTAAATGATTTAAAAACAATTATTCGAAAATGGGCTGTTGTATTTAGTAATTACATTAAACAAAACATCGGCATTTACTTTAAAGTGTTTATATACTGTATGACTTTCTAGATTTCATACTAGAGCACCAGCATCTAAGACAAAACCAAATGATTTGTGGGCCACACGCAGCACATGGGAGATGGGATTACAACACATACAGAAGGAGTGTGATACCATTCTCTGCTCAGGATGCAATCATTCCACTATATCTTTACAGTGGATATAAAAAGCAGTACTAGACAAAATACACAAAAGTTGCATCAGAATAGTTAGTTGGAAAATACAATAATACTTTAGAAACATTATATTTGTTCTATTACAGACCTTCGCCATCCAAGAAGCATTTAATGTACATAATGCATTGATTCATCAATTGATTAATTAATTAATGTTCAATTACACAACTTTTAGAAACACATTGTCAGTTTTTCACATCTAATTAGCTATGATTGCCTTCCTTCGTTTATTCATTATGTAATATAATTGAATGTAATGCCAATTGGGACAGTTGATGTAAAGCGGATACATATCCATAGCACGTATCAAGATACATTTTAATAATTTTAATTGAAAACATACCATTTCATTTTTTTGTCTTCCTCCTACAGGTTGTGAGACAGCAGATATGTAATTTTACACATTTAGGCAATTCAGAGCTAGATTCATACAGTATGTCCCTGAAGGGTACACATTAACATTTGTGTTGCAGCAAATTTTTTTACTATAAAACACTCACAAAGGAAATTGCTTTGACATTATATTTGTTATTGGCATGTTAAAAACAAGAAGGTTGAATGAGGACAGTGGTTTTTGCTAATATAGTCACAGCTGTCACTTTGCATTTCATTGGATTCTTTTTTTTTACTTTAGCAAATATTTTCTTGTCAAGTTATGAAAATACAAGGGCAAGCTGTGATTTCTTTTGTAAAATGTATTTTCTCTTAATTCTTTGGCCATTGTATGCCCAGCTGAAATCAAATTTGAGTAAAGCCTTGCATGTAATGTACAATGTGGCACATGGAAATATGACTTTCAACATCCAAGGTATTTCATCATTAGTGGATTGCCTTTTAGAACTGTTATTCTCATGTCTCTGCAGGGAGTAGGTCCGGCTTCATTAATTATTAAGATAGATTCTGAGCCACTGTTTCTGCCCACCTGCCCCGTAATTAATAAAGACCTGCCATTTAGTGCAGTACTCCATCTCAATCTTTGATTTCCCTGTCAGAAACTATTAAAGCACCCCCTGGCCTTCGCCAAAGCCTCCACATGAGGTGGAGTTTGAATTGAATCAGGCATGTTTCATTGGCATATTAAACAGGAACCTAAGGCGCGACCGGCAACAATGGAGAAAAGTAATGGGATTTTGAAGGCTTGGACAACCCCATGCAGTGAACTCCTTCTTAAACATCACCCTGAATTGTGTTTTTTGATAAATATTATGCAGTTAGACAGAGCGCTACTGAAGGACAGAAAAAGGATTCTTGTACTCTTTATCCTCATTAGTGTGCAGTATGCTGAGCATTTGATTGACTTATATTGTTAGAAAATTGTGCAATCCTTTAACTGGAAGCAATTTGTATTTAACTTCAATTCAGATGCTTATGTGTGATAATGATGGGGATCAGTGTAAATGACTGGCACCATAATGGATGCAACTTAAAGGCATAATATGTAATCCTTGGACACTGGTGGGCAGGTTGTGCTGTGTGCATGCGTGTGTGTGTGGAACAGCCCACGCATGTGCCGGTGTACGTTATCCAATCGTGTGCTTACATTTGAAACCGAGTCAGTGCTGTACGTCTGCTGGGAATTGAGTTCAAAAGGAGCGATGTTATGATGCTTATTTTATTCAGGTATATGAAATCTGGAATGGCATCTGACATGGAATGCCATACAGTACTGTTGCTTAATGGTGTCCAATGATCTTACACACTATTCCTATAAATATATTTAACCTAAATTTGATTTAATTTCTTTAAAAAAAGAATGTATTTAGACTTTAAAAGATGTTTTGTCCTTATGTTATAAATACCACTACTAAGTTTAATATCAAATATGTGTGTAAAGTTACACATAAATGGTGAATTTACCTGCCAGATGCAAAATATATACAATAAAATAAAATCTTACAAAAACACCTGCATATTTTGCACAAAAAACAGCTATAGGGTTCTTTGTTGTTGACTTAGAGTGCATTTCAAAGCAAGTTTCCAGGCATTGACGTTTTGAACTGTGTATTTTAGTGTGTGTGTGTGTGTGCGCGTGCGCTGGCCAGTGCGGGCGATGACATAATCCTTGTTGGCCTGTAGGGCACTGCAACAACCATGAGTGTGTGTGTGTCTTCACATCCTCTCATATCTCTTCCCTCTGATCCACTAGCCAAGAGCCCCCCCGCTTTGTGTTTCTATTTTAACATACTCCCTTTCTTTCCTTTTGCTTTATTTGGCAGGGGCCAGTTACTGGGCATTTGTTAGACATTCGGATGCGTTTATTGACTGTGCTGATGGCTCTGATCCTGGCCGAGGGGGGTGTCAAGGAGAGGGTGGGGGGCTGGGGGTTGTGAGCAGGCTGCCATGTCCACTCAGGGTGAGGGGAGACAGCTGAGGGGGGTTGGGGAACGTAATGCGGGCTCTGCTTCTCTTCTGGGCCAAGCAATGTATTGCAGCAGCAACACAGTCATGCCAGCATGTAGTGGCTTGAAAACCCTGCTGACCGCCGTCAGTCTGGCTTAACATGTAAACACATAGGGCCTCGTGTACGTCACCACTGAGACATTTAAATCTCTTCTAAAAACACATGTATTCTTTAGCGTTTGAGAAACGGTATTGTTTGTGTTTGTTGTTCATTGTGTTTTATTGTTTAATTTGATAGTTTTTTATATTCGTTGTTAATTGCATTGTTTTGTACAGCATTGGTTTTGGTCAGCATTGGTTGTTGTATAAATAAATGTACTTGACTACGCGTTAGTGAGTGCACATCTGCCAGATCACATTTTACCTTGTACTAAATTTGCGGCTGATCGTGTAATCGGCGCTTGGCACTGCCCTCTAAACTTGGCGTAGACCCAGCGACAACGAGAGTATCCTATGTTCCAGTCTTTATCCATAAGTTGCGGTGCCCAAAAGCAACGGAACAGCTGACTCTCAGAAGAAGAAAATAGAAGTTAAACGATCATTATAATTAGCCTAGTTGTCTATATATATGGTTAAGAGATAATAAATAATTATGTTTTGGCGACTATAACATTTAAATGAAACTACGCATAGGGAAGAATAAGTTATTTTAACAGTGCATAAGTGATCACATTCTCTCAGCACATGTCCTTGGCCTGTGTCTGTCTTGTTCAGATGACACCTGCCACTGCTTCCTCTGTTAAATGAAACACACTGTAACTGTATAGATGCGCTCCTGCACCATAAACTGCATGCTTAATGGTGTATATTGTCCATTTTTATCAAGAGTGAGTACCTTCAGGGGGTGGATCTGATTGCTTCCCCGCTCTGGAAGCGAATGTGTAAAGTCGTGATTAACTGCAGAGAAAGGAGGCCTGATGTTGTGTTGACCTGGGGAGAAAGTGGACACGCAGCTACATGCACTCGGCTATTGTCCAGAAATCAACACCTCTGTCTTGTAATTGCTATTGATTGAAGAGCTGTGTACACATTCCGGCCACAAGCACTGTACTCCAGGCAGACACCCTCACAAACATTAGAACATTGACTCATGCACACACAAATTCGCATTTCACACACAATGACATTACACAGCTAAAAGCGAACACACACACACGTCGCAATCTAATGCACGCATGCACAGACTTGCAGAAAGCACACGCACATAAGCATTTATGAATACACATATGCATCTTATGTTAATAAACACACATGCATTTTATGTTGATAAACACACAAGCATACCTGTGCATGCACACACACTGTTACTTGCACATACAAAAAAAACTTTTTTTGTCTGAACGCACGTGCACAACGATGAATGCAATTTGAGATACATCCTTCTTGTGAGTGAAGGTCATATAAGGCTGTTCTGCACACTGTCGTAATGAAACATAAATAATATTTTCCACATTAATCATACATCTTTCTGTTATCTTTTTAGCATCGCAACATAATTAAATTCAGAAACCAACTCTATTAATCATCTTAGAACTTAATTTTAAGGCAGGATTTTCTCCAGGCATAAACAGGCCAAACATAAAGCTGATTCATTATAGAAAATCTGCAGGATGTTTGCAATATTGTAAGTAATCCATGCAATTATCAGGCTGCTTATGTCTCGACTATAATTATACATATTTAATATGTTATCATTTATATAAAAGCAGACAAAATAGCTCATCTGTTGGTAACAGAAGTAGACATGGCGATATACTGTATGTAGATAAATTAATCTCGACCAGAACAAAAAATAAATAAATCTGCTACAATAATTTGCAACTGAGCTTCGCAAAGCACCCAGAATCAAAAGCATTTTCTTCCATAAATAATAATGTGCCAAAGCTAGACTGGCTCTCTGACACGGTGCTAAGTGTTTCTACAAACCCAACTGTCTTGTTAAGGTGGATTGCCTCTGGGAGTTGCACAGCCCTATGTCTCCATTGTAGCAGACTAAACAGAACTAACATGCTGAAAAACACCAACATGGGCTTGTTTTTTGCCATGTAGACTATGATCCAAAGGCTAGTGACTGACTGTATGTAGGACTCTTTTACACTGGAGATCAACCACACATACAGATTTGTTTGTTAAGTAGTATCTGTTAACTGTCTACTTGTTGGAACCAACAATGAACCGAGGAGTAAAATCTGTATATTCGTTGTTCTATTTACAGTACAATCAAAGCCAACAGGCCTATAGTGTTTAGGAGCAAAGAACTTAATTAAGTAGTATTTAGGAGCTTGTAGGGGTTCGAGTAAATATGGTTTGGTTTGGTAAGTAGTAAGTACAGTTTAAGTAAGAGGCTCTCCTACCCTGTTGAGATGATCAGATCTCATCTTAGTGTTCTTTCCATTGTACTGTTCCAGAGCCCATCAACCTGGTGAATTGAATTCACAAAGCCTTGGTGTTCTGTGCATCCCTTTGACATTTACATAACAATTTAGCACATCCTTGTTATGCATTTATTCATCGTTTCAGTCATTTAACCGCTCATGAATACAAATGTGATGGATGACCATTCATATCAGACCTTAGTTCTTTGTGTTATTTTGCCACTGAGGTTAATAAAACCCTTCCTCATACATTTACATGGATGCAACAACAAATAAGCAGGAGGAGTAACAGCGTTAACCCGGAGAATTGTCTAATATTTACTGGTAGTGCAGTTTAGCAGGTGAGCATACCTTAAGGTTTAGTGATAGTTTGTTTTAGCTGATAGTTGGTTGAGCCAATATCCTTCTACAGAAGTATGGGTCTATTATACAGTAGGTGCACCCATATTTACAGGGAACTAAAGTCATATCTACACAAATTTGTCAATTTTTCTGACTGTAACATTTACAACAGTGGTTCGGTTCTATGAAATCTTATGACACTCTTTTACAAGAGACCCTCTTAAGGTTTTTCATCTTCCACAATAATGCATATTTTTCTTCCAGCGTCTGCAGCTTTTCATCCATCCAGGCCTTTTGATATTCACCCTGAGCTTGCTGAGCTGTCCTCTGGGCCTTCCCAGCATCCAAGCCTGTGGTCTTCCTCTGTAGTCTAGCCTTGAACTCATTCACTGTGGCTCACTCGCAAGCAGGCTGGTCCTTCCCGTGGGCCAAGCTGGTTGCGTTGGCGGGTAACGCTGCTGAAGTTCTGTAATTTCTACTCATAATGAGAACCATCTCTGTCGCTTGCCGTTTAAAGTGTTCATCACTTCATTCACCATTTGTTGCTCGGCCTGGCAGCACATCAGGCCAAGTTCCCCTGGGTGGCCAACTACTGTAAAGCTCCACCAATACTGCTATTTTAGGTCAAAATCTGTTGCATACAAATCTCCCATAATGACACATCTGCAATTGATATTTAACGCACCCATTTTCTCATATCCCTTAGTAACGTTATGTTGTGACAGACCATTTGCAGCCAACCTGTACATATTTTGACATCAAAGTACGCTGGTACCATTTGTCACTCGAAAATACGCAAAAAAGCTCAAGTACGCAAGTATGATCAGACATCGTTTACTTCTAGAATGTATTTGGAGAGAGTTGCATCATATTCGCTACCCGCACCTATCCCATGTAAAATATGCATCTTATTTAACAAATCATTATTGCAGTAGTCAGTAAAGTCAGTCACCTTTTATATAGGCTTATAGATTTGGTACCATTCTATAATTGCAATGAGACGCTATATTGTATTTGAAAAATAGCCTATTTTGGTACCTGCTACACACGTGAGTTGAATCTGATGTTTGCCATTCACACCTAAAGAGTGTCCCAGGTTGGCAGGTCTGCATTTGGAGTAACATTGACGTCTCCAGAGAACCTTAGTCTCTAGGTGCAAGGATTTCTAAAACATATGTATATATCAATATAGTGACACATCAGATTGAATAACCCGATCAGTTGCGGTCTCACAGCAGATAACAAGAAGAATATTAACAAATGTGACGAAAACTAACTAATTAACATGTAGGAACAGCACCATCTTGGTTGGTGTTAAACACAAGTTATTGCTTTACCTCTAATGTCTCACAGCCAGTGACGGCTCCTGCTCAGGAAATTAGGGAGGACTATGGTTTTGGTTCCCATTCAATAGCCTAGGTAAATTAAAGGTAAATAATTCTAGAGAGAGCTTGTCGATCAAAACAAAATAACCTTTAGCTTCCGTCAGAAGCTCTGCCCACCACACACTGGAAACACAGCAATATTGTTGTGTGGTGCGATCTGCACCACTTTGTTACTGTTACTATTTACAGAGGCAGGGCTGTGTATAGGCTACAGACATCAGATTTTATCCAGCACAAAGAACAGGCAGCCAGCAGACAAAGCTATTGTCTAGCTTGGTCTAGCTATTGTCACATTGCACTGTAGCCTACAAATTCTTGTTTTAGTTTTTCTTAGTAACCTTACTAGTGCCATACCACTAGCCTATCCCCTAGATGGCAACATATAGGTTTAACAAGCAGAGATGGCTGCTTTAGAATTTAATTAATCAAATAAATGTATTAAATAATGAGGGCTATAAAACACACTTTAGATTGATAATGAAAATAAATAAATTCCTAATAGTCTGATTCAGTAGTCATGTTATTTTAGGTCGGGCAAATTGCTCTCGCTCAATCTCTCTTACAGTAGTAGTAGGCTACCTTGGTTCAAGTGAATGCAAAACATTGATGTTTGGCTTCTGTTAAGATATTGTTAAAAATGGTTTTAGCAAAGCACAATTGCATATACAGTAGACGACCATACCAAAATATTATTATTAATATTATGATATTACTTACTTTGCAAGTCATGCAGACAGAACACAGAGACACAATCCATAATGTGCGGCGACGAATCATTCTAGGTCATGTTGCATAGACAAGACAGGTCACTGACAGATATCTACGATAGATAGATCGTAGATATCTGGATCTTGCACTAACACGTTAGTGCAAGCACTCCCGGAAGCCATAGAGAATTCATTGCAGAGCCTGCATTTTTGGAAAAAATATGCTAACGTGAACGTCTATGAGAGTGGTCAGTACGATTTTCAGCCATATTGAAATCGCCCAAAAAGGGGCTGGAGGCTATACGTACTCCACGGACCATTGGACGCTGATTGGATTAAGATATTTAGAGGCAGGACCGTAAAGTTTGAAATTCCCTCCTCTCTTTCTCCTTTTGGCGGTGTGTCACCCAATCGCTCTAAAGAACAAACCGTCCTTGCTCAAAGCATTAGCAGGACAGTCACTTGCTGCATTTGTTTTGTGTATAAGCAGAATTACTGTACACGAATGTATCATCTACAAGTTTGCAATCCCCGCTATTTCATTTGAGTTAGTTTTTTTTTTACTCTTTAAAGTACATTTATTCTTCCCATTTAAACTTAAGAATAATTTAGCTTACATGACATTAGCCAATTTTACAGCAAAGCAAACTGAGATGGTTACAAATCAGCCCTTCCTGTGTCTGTGCACAGGTAATGTGAGGCTTCAGTAAAGCCTTTTACACTAGACTCAGCCAGACTCACTCAGTATACTGTAGGTAGTGATACTGTAGGTCAAATGACAACTATGTTTGGTTGTTAATGTGGATGGGATGAAAAGTATTAGCCTTCATTCTACTCTACTGTATATGTAGACTGTATATCACCCTATTGGATACTGTATATATATGTCATGCTGCCTAGCCTTGGTGAGCTTGGTGCCGATAACTGCAGAAATGTTTGTTTGCTTCTATTGGCACAAACCAAACATGACCTACTTGAAGTCTTTTATTACTCTGTGAATATAAAAACGTGGTTCATTTTTAGTGTTTACCTAATCGGGAATTCTCATTTATTTTGGATGGGGGAAGGAGGCGGGTAATGTATGTAAAAGTAATGAGAATATTGTGTACCCCAATGCCATGCTGTTTGTATACACACATCAAATATTAATTCCACGACAAGGCAGTTTGGCAACTACTACTTTACTGATTATAAACTGGTTTGTTGAAGGTGACAGCCTCAAGAGACTGTCACCTTCAATTATTGCGACATTTTATGTGAGATGTCAAAGTCACACGGTAAAATCCAGAAAGTTTGATTGTAGACCCTCGCATTTTTACCGTAAAATCGTGATATCCATTTTCGTAAAACCAAAGGTCTTCAACATTTCTCGGGCTAAGCAGTCTGGCGGATAGAAAACTGGCACAGAAAAACGACACAATATTAAGTTGCCGGGCCAACAATAATGTGTAGGGCGGCCTATAGTGCCATGTTTAAAATGATAGGCCATTACAATTATTTACAAATTTATAGCACATGTTGTATTTATTATAATGTATATTTTCTGACATTTAAATTTTTGGAAGAAAATAAGATGGGATCAAGTAATTTGGAGGACCCCCTGCAGTACCTCTGAGGACCCCCTAGGTGTCTCGGACCCCTGTTGAAGAGCTCTGCGACTGCGTAAGACAAAGGCTAAATCTTGCCTAAGTTACATGACAAACATTAGACATTTTTAAAGCGTCTATGGACAACATTTGCCTATTTTGCAATTAAGTGCATGTAATGTATTAGCATTAAGCAAACTGGTAAAGAGAACATATGTTAGAATATGTTAAATGTAGTTACTACAACTACAGCATCTGTAAGCTTTGGTTTTGTTTCACAAATCACCAAAAACCTTACCATTTTAAAGAACCTACCTACAGTACTGAGCCATTCAGGGATGTCATACAGATGGGTCATACAGGGGTGTCATACAGGGGTGTCATACAGGGGTATCATTCAGGGGTGTCATACAGGGGTGTCATCCAGGTGTTATCCAAGAGGTCAGGGTCTGACTCTAGGTTTGAAGCAGAATGTTATGTGGTGACGGGTGGTACTGCACCCGGAAGAACTGGCTCGCAACACATTCCATAAAAAAATGTGTGATCAGGATAGTAATTATAGATGGCACACTGTCACATTTTCAGTTTAGCTACAGCTGGTTACATTTCTCACTGTTTATCAAGGTCACATTTGTTATTTTATGACTTTTTCATTGACATAATGTATGTAGAATTATATAGCAGATAACATTGTAACATCATTATTATTAAAAAGGAACTTACATGAGCTTTTTCTGCTAATACATTCTAATAAAGCTGATGCTATATTCCACCACAATTATGTTGTGTTCAACCAGAAAACATGTTATTTAGATGTTTATATACATACTATAGATGATACAGCAGTTTTTTCTTGCAGTCGGTCAAAGCACTCTTTTTCTATCCATATTAACACTCCTATGGAAGCATGTTTTGTTTTGTAGCATCATTGCTGATACTGCCCTTTCTTTCAAACCACAATAACACCCATGACCCTAAGCCCACAGCACCATGGGCCTCACAGCAAGTGATTCATGTTTGCTGTGCATTCCTCTTCCCCAGTGTCACTCTTATGGTCCGCCATTCAAGCAATAACAGCCCAGTCTTTTATGCAAAGGCGCTTTATTAATATAAAAATATATCTGTTGTGACATTGTATGTGACTTTAAAATTCAACACACGCTGCCTAGAGGAAGGGCAACATTCTGCCGACTCAGGGAGATGAACGTTTTCAGAGAGGTCGTCTAAATAATGATACAATTGGAGGGTGAGGTGTTTATGCAAAAGCACCATAATTGATGCAGTTGCCATCACTTTCTTTCCTGCTGGAGTCCCTGTAAGACAAAATGCCTCCCAGCGAACTTTAAGCATGCATTTGCTACCGGGCTGTTTACTTTCCCCTCTATTTGAAGCCCAGCCCTCATTGTCAGCAGACAAATGTCACCCCCTGTCTCCCTCCTAGTGCTGCACCGCTGTCTGGTTGCTGACAGATGTCTCGTATTCATGAATATTCTGTGCACCGCCAGAGCCCGGTGCTGCCGTTGATGCTTTGATCTTTATTTCAAAAGAAAGTTCAGCTGCCATAGACTTTGTGTGACTCACGTTGCATTTGTTTGAGAAACGGTAATATACCAGTGACTTGTCTGGGTTGACAGACCGGCCTGTAAATCAGGACACCATGAGAGCGACTTATGTGGCGATTACGACTCATTTAACACAACCGGGAGCATAGGCTAGATACACATTGAGTCTTAGATTTTTGTGAAGCTGTGACTGTTGTATGTACTGTGCTACTTAGAATATATAATGTACTTCTAGAGTAGTCATCTGCATGCATGCCTGTTTCATCAAACAGGTATGCATCATTGCTCAAAAAGGTGAAAAAGACACTGCATGGGGTGTATATTAGTATTGTGGGTTGGGACCCCCCAATAGGTCGCAAGGGATTTTTAAAAATTTAAATCTAGTTTTTTAAAAGACATTTTAGATTGTTGTCATGCTTGTATTATATATATATATATATATATATATATACATGATATTGTCTCAGGATGCAGTGCTTACTGCATCACTGTACAGTTTGAAAATATCAGCTGTTCATTGTTGCTGCGAATTACACATCTTCAGTGAGGTATTGACGTAGGCAATGCATTTTGTGAAAAATAAAAAAAGCAGTATTATGAGTGTCTGGCTAAAAACAAGGAGGCGCCCCCATCTGCGCTCTGAAAACATAGTTACGGCACTGCCCCCTCTTGACCTCTGTGGAAAACCATATTCACTAGCTGGCCTTTTCAGCACCCGTAGTCTAGCATTGCCAGTAATGATATTGGTTTCTCTCAACGCACCTTTTGAGCGGTGGCTCGGTCTCAGGACTCCTTTGTTGCGTGGCCTGGATGGTGGAGTATCTCTTTGCAACTCGGCAGCCATACAGGAGAGAAGAGGGAGAGTTCTGAGAGTACAGAGCCCCCAGTAGATTTGGCTGTTCTCTTTATAGCCCACTGCAGCTCTGGTTTCTCCAGAGACAGGCGTAGTGGGCTTGCTCTTTCTACCAGATGATTAATCTTCTCATTATCTGACATCACACTTAAAACAGCTACTCTGCTGCCAAATAGGATGTTGCCACGGATTCCACTTCTGCTGGTGTGCTAAATACCACAGATATCGGGTGTGCAAGGAACATCTGGGAATTTCCGTGTACATGAACATGTTTTGCTTAACAAAGCCCCCATCTGGATAAGGGAACTTTGGGGTTCATCCAGTCATACAGTTTGTAGAATAATATGCAATGTTTAATTTGGTACTTCCACATCATTGTTAGTGATAGACAATTTCTATAATACCTCTTTATTATGTTACTGCAGTATGTGTCCCATATGCACCTTGAAAGATGTGTCAAATTACATATTCTAAGTGAGCATAGAAGCATTTTACACTATTCTCAAGATCTATGGAAACAACAAATAATAAATTACAGCTACATTTGATACATGATTATATATTTTATAGTAGCCAATTTAGTAATGGTTAGCAGTCTTTGTCCCTGCTGCTTCTAATTTTTCCTATAAGGATTAATAAAGTGAGGTACAGTATGCAGTTTGATTGATTAACACTTGAATTAGCTTATATAGGCTGATACACACCAAAACAGCCTGTACAATATTGTACATCTTTCTTGGAAATAGGCTGATAGGGTCAGTCAAGGATAACACAATATGCTCAGTTGATTCCACCTGTAAATTAACTTGGCCTTGGCCAACTTGGGCCATGTTAAATTACTTAAGGCTAATCGGTTAGCACTGGATAAGAAAAATGTATTGAGCAATTTGCTGAGAGACAGTGTTTTTGTATAGCAATTACCAACGGGGGCTTTGTGTTCTAACTTGAAGGGAGTACAGGTCACTCCCACATATGACCTTGTCTCACTTACCAAGTTATTTCTGGGCATTTTCACCTCATGCTATTATTAAGGTGACCCACAGCAAAAGTTATCCTGCAAATGCTGAAACGCTGCAAAATACAAAACACATAATGGACTAGCACTTGTAATGTGAGTGATATTCATTGGATCTTTTTGTCATACTGTAGTTAGTTACCTCAGTATTACATCATATATCCTCTGTCATTTTGATCAATCTGGACCTGGCTGAAAATAAAAAAATAAAAATTCAAACAAAAACAAAATTAAAAGAAATTATCCACTCAATATGCTATACTGTTGTGTACAGCATGTGGGATAATTCACAATGCAGTCATCCTTGTCCTTTTGGACAAATTTAAGTGAGTTTAAGTAGAATTTAAGTAGAACTACAGATGGAATGCTTTTAGTCAGGTCTGTTGGCCCATGTTTCAGAAATTTCTCTTAAAGCTCCAAAAAAATCTTCTTCTACAAACTGTTGCTGTCAGACGGCAAGAGTACTTTTTTTATTTCCTTGTTTACATGTTAAATGGACTCTCACCGAAGGATATAGCCATTATACTGTATAATATGACTAGAACGTGCTAGTATCCTGAAGTAAAAGTCAGAAACATGTTTGCTTACTGCACTGTTTTACAAAGACCATTAGCTGCCAAAATATAGGTGGTAATGGTCTTGACTGTGGAGTGTCATTTATATTGTCACTGGACAGTTTTTTAAGACTGAGAAAGCCAGATTGGCATGTGTAAGGTGTAGTAAAAAGCTACATTTATTATACTGATGCCAAATAAAAAGGTGCATTATACATCTAAATGTAGGCTAGCTATAGGCAAGATGTGCAGCATTTCAATAGATTAACTGTTGGCTTTTTAAAAGTGTATTTTTCTGTACGCATGTGTGCCAATAAAGTTATAATTCTAGTACTTTGCAGTGTAACCCTAAATCTAACACAATATCAGTTTGCTCTTGGTTTGTTTTAAGAAAGATAATTTGTTGCTTAATACAGTATAATACTAGTTTCCCAGTCAAGGTTCAAGGGGGGGGGGGGGTGTATCATATTCATTCATATGTTTTGTTGTAAGGTTGATTTCAGTGCATCACAGTTCATACAGTCCATCTTGCAATGCGTGGTTCATAAGAAAACCATTGGATTACCCTTAAATGTATGTTTGCTAATGAACTGCTGTTTAAATTATTTCTTAGCAACATCATATCACAGTTATGTCTGCTTCATGTCACATACCCAGCAAGTGGGGAGAAAACATGATGTTGGTTACAGTTTGCCTTTGACCTTAGTCTCATAGTACAGTAGTCTGTCACGAACATGCTGTTCTCCAAGGCAAATTGATATGAGAGCAAAGTGTGAAAACATTGCTCTCGAAGACGAGCAAGCTCTTTGACATAGGCTCAGATATGAAGCATTATATAATTAAGCTTGGCAGAGCATAGGCCGTCGGGGCGATGGATGATGGTGACTAATTGAGTGGACATATTAGCCACGGCACGGCAGCCAGAGAGCGCTTATAGAAGAAATGAGTTGCCGTGCCTCGGAAGACAGCTGTCTGGCAGAGACCAACAGAGCACTTAGAGGCCTGCTGTTACTCTGGAATGGTGGTCGGACCACACGCAAAGACACAGGCTTGAAGACATAGGTGCAGTAATGTCAGGATCACATTAAGAGGTTGACTGAATAGCAACACACAGGAAATGTGACAGAGTAAAAACAAGTGCAGGTTTGATACATATTGTAGCTGTGTCCAAGCCCAAGTGTTTTGTGACTGTGACACACACACACAGTATATAATTTTTGTAATTCTTAAATATAGATGACCACTGGAAATGGTTTGACAGTTTACTGTTAGGCTGGCGTTTGCATCCATGTGTTGAAAGCAAGTATTTTACGTTTCACAAGAACACATTAAATAATTCTTTGTTTTCTACCTTTTCTTCCATGAGGGGAAGAAAACAACTTCTAAACAACACATTCCAACACTTCCGGGGGGAAATATTTTATTCAGCAGATTCACATACAGTCTGCATAGAACAGATCACATCTGTTAAAAGCAGCAGTTTTAAAAGAATGGACTGTATTATTCAATACAGAATGTTAATGAGCATGAAATGAACGGAGGGGTTTCTACCCACAGATGTGCCTTAGCTGCCGCTGCTGGCTGTTTGTACACAGCCAAAGGGGCTTGCCTTTGAAACTCTTAATGAAGATCTTCCATTGACAGGGTGCCTGGTAGTTGCATCTGCTGTGCGGACCGCATGACCATATTCATGGCTGTGTTAAGGGAAATACATTATGCAGCTTGCATGTCTGGCTAAGGCCCCCTTACAAAATCCTGTTCCCACTCATTAATCTAATGAATCGCAAGCGGCTCCGATCGATGATGTGGTCGTTAGCGTTAGCATAGACACAGTGTGGCGTATCAACACTGGGAGCGGACTGACACCAGCACGGCTGTCGATATCGGCTAATAATGTTGATCACCTCTTAATGGAGATCTTCAGGGTCAGAGCAGGGGCTCCATGCTGGCTTCCACAGATGCTTTTCAGATAGAATTTCTAATACTGGAAGAACTGTGGTATTTATAATTTGTCAAGTAGGCCTGCACTGTGTGTGTTGGTATGTTTGGAAAATCACATTGGTCACACTCTGTGTGCTTTCCATTTGCAGCATCTATTATTAAAACATTTTTTTCTGAATTGCTTTTTGGGAACTGAATTACAGCCAGATCATGTGGAAATAAATATCTAGGTTAAGAGATCCTTTTTGTTATTATACACCACCCAGAAGCCTAAAGGAAATGTTTGTCTCAGCACATTAAGCGTGCCATTTTTATAGAAGTGTCATTGTCCAAGATTTATTTTCTATTATAAAAATGACTTATATTTATTTGAAATGATTCCTTCAAAAGTGTAAATCACATTTAAAAGTATACCTGGTTGAAAAATAGTTTAGAGCGGTTTTCTGATGCATGGTGCTAAACAGCTATTTAGAAGATTATTTCACAGACCCTGCTAGATTGACATGTCCTGTGATTAATGGAAGTCAGTAGCATCTGTTTCTGCACTTTAGTATGATTTATTTTCTTCAGTAAACAGGCCAGCACTCAGAGCAAAACAAATGCTTTGTGGGCCACACACACATGCACACTCTAACATGCACATGTGGCTGGCCCGGAATTGAAATTAAAGAACTGAGGAGCTTTTCTCACAGAGGGAGTGTGATTTCATTCTCCACTGAGCATGCAATTACTCTACTATATCTGACCCGATGTTGGTGAAATATGAACACACGGCTGACGTTGTCTTTCACTAATATTTGAAAACAACAACCGTTAAGGCTTTGGCGTACTAACTGGGTCGGTGGAACGCGGAGATCCGCGCACTGTGCACGTGACATAAATGTCATCACGCGTCGCACACCTCCAAACATTTCTGTCCACGCAGACATGTGCATGTGCGACAGCCTGAAGCCCACTATAGACGGCAATGGATGCCCCACCAAGCTCATAAATGAGCGATCTAGGCGTATATCAGCGAAAATCTTAGTTACACCAATATTGTTCAGCGGAAACAATTTGTGCACATAAAAATCTTAGTTATAAATATAGTACATTTCAAAGCACTTTTTTTGTTAAAAAGAAATAGCAGACGCATCAGTGTGAAATATGCTTGGAACAGCCTGAGCGCTCGTCTGCGTTGCGGCCAGGCATCTGGTAGTATTCCGGAACCTTCACCTACCTAAAAATCATGCCAGAGTCTTGTCCTGCTAGAGGCTGTTATGGTATGGTGGTATCATTATAAGAATCTGCAGCTGGGTACAGTAGGCTACTGCTGCCCAAGTCAGACCACAAATAACCAAAACAACATTTAGGGTATTCTACCAAACCTCTTCTTTTGAAAATGAGCTCCTGGGCTTCTCAAAGATCATTATACCTAATGTTCTCCTCCTCTCAGTGACATGTGGGAGTGTGCAATGTCTGTAAGCAAGACTATATTCCTTTTGATTTAGTAATCATTATAACTGTTTTCTAGATGCACAACTGTTTCCAAAACACACCCATGAGGAGAGCAAGTACAACCCTTTTGAACCATGCGCCCGGTGCAATGACAATTTATTCTGGCATTAGAATAGCAAACGTGGATTTGGACATGACGTAAATGCAATTGTGCTTAGATCGATAAAATAGGGCCCTTTGTCTTAACAGTAAAGCAAGTCATTCTCACGAATGCTTGCTAAATTCAAACAAAAAAAAACAATAACACCCCTCTCTTCAATAACATTGGGTACTTCCTCCGAAGCGCCACCCCACACATTGGAAACACATTGGGAAAGCTAGGATATTGTTATTGTTGGTGGTCTTCACCACTTTGTTTGTGTTCATATTTACAGAGCCAGGGTTGTGTAGAAGTACCCGATTATTATTTAGCATGCGCAGAACAGTAAAATAGACAAATGCGAGGTTCATATTTGGTGAATTTTAAGGACCCATTCCATGAAAACCAAGTATTTCTAGTTGTTTTTGGCATTAGCAATGTCGATGGGGTCGCGGGGGCAGCAGCTCCAGCAAGGGACCCCAAACTTAATTTCCCGAGCCACATCAGCAAGCTCTGACTGGGGGATCCCGAGACATTCCCAGGCCAGTGTGGCGATATTATCTCTCCACCTGGTCCTGGGTCTTCCCCGAGACCTCCTCCCAGCTGGACGTGCCTGGAACACCTCCCAAGTAAGGCGCCCAGGGGGCATCCTTACTAGATGCCCGTACCACCTAAACTGGCTCCTTTCGAAGCAAAGGACCGCAGCGGCTCTACTCCGAGTTCCTCACGGATAGCTGAGCTTCTCACCCTATCTCTAAGGGAGAAGCCAGCCACCCTT
>JAODTR010044168.1:0-42436 GCA_025399935.1 Amblyopsis rosae | reverse complement strand
TATATATACACACACACACACACGACATCAACCAGAGCACATACTCTTGCGAAGAAATTTACTCATTGATAGCTGATGTTTACAGCTGTATATTCATACCTATAGCATCTTCTTTTTTCTTTTTGGTATCAAGGACAATGCTACTGTATGCTTGTTGTGAATTATGTTCTCAGTCTGCCCTCTACTGGCTTAAATTATTGTTGCACCAATTTAAAGAGGCCACTGTTTTATAGGACGCACAGGTACGTTGGTGTGCACTTGGCTTATTGACAGCGACCAGTTTGAACGTGCACAGGTAGGTCTAGTGTAAGCTTTATTGCTTATCTAACCTTTAACTTTGCTTATCTTATCGTTGCTGTGTCTTTTAAGATTAGGTTAAAACAAAAGAAAGATGAACCTGTTTGTCTTTGCTGTACCTGCAGGACAGTCTGGAATATTTTGGAGAGAGGAGAACTGACAAGAGTCAGAGCTCTAAGTTTCAAGGAGTGGAGACTCCATCACAGGTAACCTGAGGTTACTTAAACATTGGAAGCAGAGCTCGGTACACATACATACAGCAGGCAAACTGCCAAACATGTTTTGGTTTGAAACTTTACCAGTGCATGCCGATGTCACACCTAAGTGCTGCATGGCGGGTACTCCTCTCTACTCCCCATCCAGTATAGCTCTTAACTTCACATGCTACACTACCCCTCTCCATACACACCTTCATGGACGGTCCTTGAAAATATCTAGTGAGCTGGGGCAGAAATTGTGGGTTCTGATGGGCACTCAAAGAGCGTACCTTTTTTAAATGGAATGTGCATATATGTGTGTACGTACCACAGAGCAGGTACGTGGGTTACTATGAGATCATGAAGACCAAGTTCAACACACAGCTACCTGTGTCTAAACAACTCAAGGTCAAGAGCATCCATATCCACTCCATAGCAGGTAAACAGTTCTGAGTGGAACCATGAACAAAACGTGAATGCTTTCTAGGTTAATGTAAGTGTAAGTGTTTCTGGGATGCCTTACTGCTAGGGTTTTCGTGACTTGAATTTGTTCCTGCTTAGGTGTGGGTAAAGGAGACGGCAGTGACCTCAAGGTCAAAATAATCTTCAAAAAGATTCAGTTTCAGTGTGTGTGCGTCAAACAGGAGAACTGTTTAGTAAGTATTACACGGTGCATGTAAATCGCTTTTATTCAGTGATGTCTAAAATTAAGCAGTGCATTAACGTTAGCGTGTGTAAATTAGCGTTTGCCAATTTCTCTGGCAATAATTCACGTAATTTCTGGATGAACGTTAAACTGTCTGGGGGTAAAAAAAACATTTATATATACACCCCCCCCGCCATTGTTTTTCAGTTGTTTACTGACGTGGGCAATAACGCTGTGGTTATCAGCCTACAGAATGGGCCTGTTGTTGAAGGGGATGTGAAGGTCATGTTTGAGTCATCAGCTGTGAGTTCTTCTATTAATAGAAACATAGTTTTCCTTTTTCTCCAGTAGTACACTTCTAACTAGGCACACTTCTTTGTGTTGGTTATGCCCAGGGTCTGCCCAGAGGATATGAAGACTGTCCATTTTACTTCTGGTTCAACACCTCCTTCATTGAAGACAACAAGTGTGTTTCCTACCGCATTACTTGTTAAGTCGTGCCAATTTTTATGTTTGGTTATCCATAAAACCCCTGCATGATGGCTAATTGTTTTCTGCTTTAAATCCTCAGGTTGTTTCTGTCCAGGGAAGAGCTGGACAACCCTCACAAATCGAAGGTTTGGGACATCTACAAGAAGGACTTTGGTGTGACTGTGCTTTTCACAGACCATGAATAAATGCTGTACAAGATTGGGGGGGGTATTTTTGTCAAAAGGGAATGTCTTTGCAAGTGAACGCCACTTATAAGAGTAACACAGTTAGGTGACTGATTGTAAAATAATACACTACAAGGCAACTTGGAGCAAATTACACATCCGTTTGAGGAATAAGTTATTGATAATATTAGAGACTGCTTTAGTTTAGCAAAGAACCTTGAACATATACCACCATGGTTAGACTGACTTATTCTTGCATTGGGCTTTTTACATCTGTGTAAAGATTGAGTAGAGATTTACTTCAGATATGGTTTGCTCTGTGAAAGGGGATCATTCAAATATTAAGAAAGTCAACACTAATGTGATATTTTTGTTTTGTTACAATCTGTTTTTAAAAATAAGGGAGCATTCAAAGTGCACTTCATCAAAGCACTAACTGCAAAATAAATGCATTTGTACCAACAATTGTTTATTTCATCCATAATTTCAGAATTATAGAATTTACCTGGTAGCATTAAATCATTTTACAGTTTAAAAAGACATTGACTTTGTTTGCAGTGTGCCTAGTCACAGCCACTTGCCACAATACAGGAAGACTCATGACAGCCAATGGACTTGTCAAACCAACTTTAGGTCTCAACCACATTCAATACCCAGCCGGAATTAAAGTGCAGATAACAGGAACGCAACACCTTAATCTCCATTCCTCACCAGTAAAAGTGGTTAAAAAAACCTTTAAAGTTTTTGTTTTGGCCAAATGTGGACTTTTGCATAGTATCACTCCCAGCCACCGGATGGCGAACTCTCCATATTTGCATCTATAACATGGCATTTCCTATATAACTGCACCTGGAGTTTAATTAAGTGCACCTGGTGACTGTTGGATACATTTTACCAGTTCAATGAATCTGGATCAACCAAATAACGACTAATTGGCAGTCGATAGTTTGCTTTGCTGACTGACAATGTCTGAAATAGGCTACGGCCTATAAATGGAACAGGTATAGAAACAAGCCAGAATCTCATCTGATCACTCAGTTTTTACAAGCACACAAATACTTGTATTTGTAATACTAACACTAATTTTGGAACCTTGATATATTCTGAATATAGTACAATATTAAAAAAAAAAAAAAGGAGTCGGTCACAAATCTTTCTAAAACAAAATAGTGCACCAATAAATTACGTTTTTTTTTTTTTTGCACATATTGCAAGGTATGAGGAAGACTAGTCGTCTGTTACAAAATGACTAAAGTGTCTAGCATTAGTAGATTAGCAACTACAACTGCTTCCACAAGCCTTACTGGCAATCCAATATATTCCCAATACTGTATTTTAGTCAAATACATCCATTATGGAGGAGCTGACTTAGCATGTGGATTTAAGTTATATAATGGTTTAAAACAGCGAGCAGCCCACCCAAGGTGTCTTGCCAAACTTAAGCAGCAATACAAACAAAGCACACTCTTTGGACATCTTCCGATTACGACATTACAATAAAACCTAACCCAAACATGAGAAGAAGGAAATGCACGTCGCTCTTTAAGTTTTAAAGTTAAAAGGACCCTGAGGTCAGGAACGCCTGTTAGGAAACAGGCTGTACACAGCATTTCGTCTCAAGTGAGGTCACCATCGCTCACTGGTTTTGTTCAGGGCCGGTGTGTAGACACCAGGACCCAGATCAACACAGGGTTTTCCTTGCGGCCCGAGCCAGGTTTCCCTCAAAGCCGCTGCGGATGTCACATTGCTCCAGTTCATCGTATCTGCCGCTGCGCAGGAAGCAGAGCACGGCCGTCTTGCACGTCTCTTTGCAGGGCTCGGACACGTGGCCCTTGTGCCGGAGGTACCAGAACCTCTGGAACGCCCGCTCGTCCACCTGGAATGTTCGCAGAAGCCCGTCCCAGTCGGCTGGGAACAGGGTGGTCACGCCGTAAGCCTCTGTGGCGCGGTACAGACGGGTCCATACAGGGGAGGGGTGAGGCGGGGTGAGGCGGTTGGCCTCTGTGAGGTTGAGGATGTAGTTCTCATGGTCCAGCACCAGACGAGAGCTGCCATTGTAGTTCCCATCCACCAAGTAGACTCTGTAACCTAGATAGAGACGTTCTTTAAAATGCTGCTGAGATTATGTAGAATCCTGGCCCCATTCTGCGAATTAGGTATTTTAGATAATCTAAAGTAACTTGGAGCGCAAACTCAAGGATGCATTCAGGTAGGCAAAACCCAGGGCGCAAACCCATGACCTTCCAACACCCAGACCACTTATCCTACCCCCATAGCAACAATAATAGATAACTTTCAAAAATGTTACTTTTTAAATTATTTTCATTGTCCTTGAATATGACGTGTTGAAATTGGCGGCAACGTATGGTGAAAGTAGAAGAACCAAACCTGTTAAATGACTCATGTCATACCCCAGGCATTTATTATTTTCTCACCGGGAATGGTCCACCTTTACTAATGATCATGAACTCACCTGGGTTGAGGTTGATGTAGGTGGTGACACTAGGAGCGATGAAGGCCACGCCCACTGGGCGGGTCATAGTGGCCTCATCGTAGAACATCTGGAACTCATCAAAGTGTGTATGCCCAAAGAATTGTCCAGAAATTGTACTTTCATACCTGGGAGTGAACACACAAAATGAGGAAACAATCAACAACATTTTGGTTTTAGCGCGTCATCAGAAGACCACACATGTTGCTGTCAATTAACTGAAAAGACATGCTTCAGCTATCCTGGCCACAGACAACAGGAAGTTAAATAACATCCACAGGAGAATGCTTCTCTTTACAGATAAAAGTAATACCGAGTTGCTCAGCATCCACTGAGCCACAAACTGTGAAACTTGCAAACATCAGTCACATTAGTAATGCATTCACAAGACGCCAGCTTTAAATCAAGAGTTGAGATGACATAGCTCAGCATTCATTCACCCAGCGGTAGTAGCCGACCTGAATTTGCCCCCTCCTTCTGAAATGAATGTGAATCTTGTTCCTCTGGCTAAGTATTAGCATCACAATCTGCGTTAGCAACTACCTGTTGACAATGTGATAGTAGTTCCAGCTCCAGCTGCTAAGACAAAGACCAGGAGGGATGTGACCAATGATGTGCACCTAAGTGTGAAGGATACAATTAGACAGAATACACACAAAGTAGGCAAATAACACATGTTGTACTGTAATGACTAACTGCCACTGGTAAACCTAGATAATGCACCGAGTGTCTTGTTAAACACTGTACTGTAATGACTGACTGCCACTGGTAAACCTAGATAATGCACCGAGTGTCTTGTTAAACATACTGTACTGTAATGACTGACTGCCACTGGTAAACTTAGATAATGCACCAACTGTCTTGTTAAACATGCTGTACTTTAACGACTGACTGCCACTGGTAAACTTGATAACTAGATAAGGCAGTCTTGTTGCAAAACAATTCTCAAACTTTGACCTGTGACCCACAAATAAGAATGGTGCAATGAACTATCTTTCAACTGCATAACAAAACATCATACAAACATACAAAAGCCCTATAAACCAAACCTTAACGTGTGAATTTCATTTTCACTCATTTTGTTTATGGCAAGGTATTTTCACTTTGCTCCAAAAAACATCTACAGACAGTTTGTCAGATTCAAGTGGTGAGAAGCATTTGCGAGTAAACTCTACGAAGAAAAGAAAAGTCACCTTCCACATCGCATGGGATCATCACACATTCATTCAACCAAGTGTCTGTGGTTCCACTGTGTCAAACTCGGCACACTGAAACACCAACTACAACCAGTGGGCCGCACGCCTGCCATTGTGCACTTCAACGGGCATTCAGCAGACGAGGCGTTAAATTCATCACATTCTACCACCCACCTTCTCGCCCTTGTTCTCGCTGGCTTGCAGGACGTGTACAAGCCACTGTAGCTGGTTGGCGGGATCCGTAGAATTCACCATCAGCCAGAAGTTCTCACGAGCGCAAAAGTTCATGTTGAGGGAGATCAGCCTCAGGCCAGGATGAATTTCCACAGTGTAAAACCCCCCATATCTGAAATGGCATAAGACCAGAGAGTTTGGTAACAGTTCCTCTGACCAGATCAATAAGTGAGAAGCAACACTAAACAGCACAGGCCCCCGCTAAGCAGGAACTCTGGAAGCCTGAACACTTCTCTTTCCCAAGTGGAAGTAAGACTGTTTGAAAACCACCACTGGATCTTGAACAGAAACCATTTTAACGTAAGCAGCTCAGAAACCACCATTTGAAATTAAATATAGCATTTGGCAAGGAACACACACACAAGCAATAAACAGGTATCCACAACTACATTATATATTACAATTTTGAAAGAAAAAGAAAAGTAATACCTCAAGGTCTGAAGAGCCTGCTCTGGTAACCACGGCGACCACTCTTCCGCCATCGTGTTGTAGAGCCACGATATGGACCGGTTACCGCGAATGAAAGGCGGGGGAAAGCTGTTCACGGGTGTGCTCTCGTGGTTGCCTACGGCGGGGAACACCGCCACACTGGGGCCGAGGTGTCTGAAAGGGAGTGGAAAATGAGTGGGTGATGTGATTTGGGAGGGGGCCTTCTTATTCTTAACCTTGGTCACTGTGTGAATAATCATATCTAACCAAAGTGAGAACAAATAAACAAACACAGAGAGAGAGAGCGAGAGAGAGAGAGAGAGAGAGAGAGAGAGAGAGAGAGAGAGAGAGAGAGCTCAAATTATCATCAATTATTAACACCGGCCATATGCTTGTCAGTTTTGGCTAGGGGTGCAATGTGAACTTTATAGCTTCATAGATCGGCTAGGGAGGCTTCTGTTCTGTTCACATAAAGTATATGACCCTGACCAGCGTGTGCTTACTTGTAGATGAGCTTGGAGATCACTGTGAGCTCAGACAGCTGTTGTTTCCTGGTCTGAGACCACACGTTATGCGCTGGGATGTCACCAGTCCAGTAGACCCAGTCCCAAGGGCCGGTCCTGGCAGCGTTGTGCAGAAGGCTCTCCACGGTGCGCAGAGGCAGGTCACACTTGCTGTATGTTCCCCAGTACCCAGCACCCCTCCGCCTCCACTCGGGAGAACCAGACTCATTACGACAGCACAGAGGGGCCTTGCAGTCCGCGCTGCTGCCCGCTTCGTACTCCTGTCAACAGATCGTCTGGTGAGTGCACGGACTGACACTCAAAGCCCGGACGCTGTCACATCCCTCTGCTCACTTCTGTGAGAAGCAAGCTTGAGGTCTCATGAAAGACATGCGATATTGGAGCGCTATTCTCAGACTCCTCGGCGACGCATCGCCACACAACATCAAAACTATTGGAGAGTGAATAGCTATAAATGCATAGGCTCAGCTATAGGCTAACAATGAAGTGGAATATCTCACTTAGTACACCTTTAATAAAATGAAAGCACTGCAATGACACGATGTCACACTGACCTGGTCCCAGTGAACGTCTGTGAGGAACAGAATCCTGCTCTGGGGTGAGCCAGGCTTAGGTGGCGATGGAGGACTGACTGGAGGTTTGGGGACGTTGGGCAGACTGATGTTCCAGGGTGCGTACAGGTCAAATTTACCGCAGGAGGAGCCCACTAGCAGGGCACACGCTTCTGAGGGCCAGAGTAGCGACTCCTGCAGTGCCCGGATGAAGTCGTCCCTAAAAAGCTCGGTTATCTGGCGACACACGAGCTCATCTGCCAAATGGAGGCGAATGCAGGCGTCGCAGACCATGTGAGCCACCCGCTCTGTGTTTGCATCACTCTTATCAAAGAACGTGTGAGAGAAACCAGGATAGGTTGGAGACGGTAAAATCATGAGAGAAAACAGTTTAATATTTAGGAGGCAACAGCATGCAATAACATTGAACTGAATGCATTTAGCTGACGTATAAATAGTAGTAAACAATAATTTTGGATGAATAGCCTACAGTGTGGTCATTTTTCTTTGTGATTGTAAAATGTCCTTACCAGGAGGGAGATGTCAAGTATTGTGAACACTACTTTGCATGCGGCACAGGTGAGGTTTCTCCAGTTAAATCCAACACTCATTCGGGTAAACTTCTCCAAAGACACAAGGTTTCGCTCTCTCGTGGCTTGAAACAGATGAGAAGTCCCAGACACCGAAATAAGCAAAACCAGGGCGCAGCTTGTCACCACTAACGTGGAAGGCACCGCGGAGAGCCCCATTGTAGGCTACTGAAGAGCAGGTATAAAGAATAACCTCAAGTCACTCGCTAGAGGAAATACACATTACGGACAGAAAAGATGCGGCGCTTAACACATTAAATGAGGAACCAGCTTACACGCACGAACAGACAAACAAATCAGTTGACGCCCCGCTTGGTTAAGGAACAGAAATATTCACCATAGGCCTACACTGTTCAGTTACAGTACCATTACCGGTAATGTCTCTCACACGTTGCAGAAGGTCGAATTATTCTCGGTGCGTAGAGTGGGAAACAAATGAGAAAGGTTTGTGACAAATTGAAAACGAGGTCGAATATGTTCTTCCATGCAGTCAGTCTACATACATTGGCTGTTGGTGTTGTGTTTTGACTGACTGAGAAATCTAAGGATGTCAGCTGACTTATCACGTGATTTCTATGAACGTTTTTTTTTTTTTCATTATTTGGAAAGATGTGCCTGGCTGGTCATTCCCCTGCAGTAACATAGACATACACACCTATAGGCTACATGCTCAATCGTATTATATGTCAACATATTTTCTTTATCTTCAAAATTATATTGATTTCCTCCTATAGCATAGGCTAATATCATATAATTATTATCATTATACAATTCTATTGAATTTTAATTGCTATTGACATTTTAAACGTGTACAACCAAACATATAAAACAGCAAAAACAAATGTTTCCACAACAGACAATTCGAGTTTCTCTGAGGAAATACAATATGCAATTGTATTTACCCTTATATACATGTCCACACTTTTCCAAGCCTCTTATGCCCAGAGACAATATCGGTTTGAATTGACCCTATAGTCCTCTGATACCATACGCGGTATGGTATCAGACATTAGGCCTGGACATTAGGGGCTTAAAAGACTGATACAGAGTAAATGTTTCACATGTTCAGATTGATTCTGTGATCATCCCGTCTATTCGTGCACAGACTCAATCTATCACGTGGAAAAAATTGTATCTTAAAATGGAATGTTCGCTCCCTGTGTATTATATATTTAATTTTAGTAAAGACAAAAGTTCTTTATTTTTAGGATAAAATTAGTATGTTTAAAGTCTGCGTTAGAGAAAGAAATTCCCCATTGAGATTGAAAACCAGAAATGAGGCATGTGTTTTGCTAAAACTGTAACCTTCAAGTCAGCATTAATTGTGCCAGAGTCATGTGACACAAAAAACAGTGCACACATCTGTCATAAATATAAACATTTATTGCATAGGTAGTCAGCAAAACTGTATAAATATTGCTTCTAAGGCATTCATTTTCAAATGCTCACAGAAACATTTGCATTTCACCCAGCTTAGCAGGTTCAACAATGACTGCAAGATTAACAGTAGGCACAATGAAATAGCACCGTGGTTAGACCAATGCATACATAGTGGTGGCAACATGGCCATAGTTTAGCAGTGACAAGTGGCCCTATCATAATATATTTACAATAGCTTAAGCAGTGAATGTCAGTGAAGATAACAAGAAAGTGGATTGTGGTTCAATCGTTTTGTAATAAAAAAAAGAAAATACTCTTGTGGCCTTCACTTGTCTTGCATCTTCTCCAGGATGGGGACGATCATGTCGAACTTGGGTCTTTTAGCTGGATCTTCATTCATGCACAGCCTCATTAGCTTACAGATATGAGGAGAGATGCCTGGTGGAATTGTAGGCCGGAGACCCTCAAGAGCCACCTGAGTGGTGGTAGAGTTAGGACGTTCATTTAATTTCAGCTTGCTTCTGCATGTGCATGAACACAAACACACAGACAAAGGCACACACCTTCATGCCTATCTCCATGTGGGAGAGGTCAGCAAATGGGACTTCTCTGGTAACTAGCTCCCACAATAACACTGCAAAGCTCCACATGTCAGCTGACCGCCTGTTGATGTCCTCTGGCCTCTTCTGAAGTGCTGCACAATGAGGAGTTAATGAGTTACAAGGAAATACTGCAAGAACATCTAACTACATACAGTATATAAACTAACTGAACGATTGACGCCTAGCGTAGTGTGCTGAATGCCTTTATGTTCCCTTCTGAAATGTAATTTGTACACAATAAACATAATATTTGCAAGTAAAAACAGAATCAACAAAACATTCAAGGCAGGCAGGAATTTGAGAATGTACATAAACGCTGACTTATAGGTAGGCATAACTTATAGAGGTAGCTTTTTAATTAGACGGTTTAAAGACTCGTTGGCAGAAGAAGATTCAATAAGTTTGGGGTTAAAACTAAAAAGCAGATTCATCTTTAAGTTTAAACCTGACAAAGGACAACACAAAGCCTATGAACTAGCCTGAACTATCAACAGGGTTCCCTGACTCTTCCGTGACTTTCACTGACTAAACATCCACGTTTCTATGACCTGTAGTGAACGTAAAATCAGACAACCATAACGATGTCTGCGTAAAAGGGACAGGCAGCATGACAACGATATTTAAACTGAGTATTAATGTGATTATATATTTCACATACCGGTAAGTATACGCAAGTAAACATTCACGCCAGTGGTTACATTTAATCCAAGGGTATTCTGAGCATCAAACACTTAAAGCATCAATTTGTGCCTTTACTCCATCAATGTATGGTGGAAATGGCTTTATTTATGTAAAGGAAAACACTAAATCTATCATCAGTTGACAATATATAATGCAGTAAGGCTTTCAGGCATTCTGCATTGCTTTCAAATTCTCCTGTAGATCAAGTTTTTTCATGTAACATTATCCCTGCTGAGTCATACAAAACAGACATGCTTTGTTCTTATGTCTTCTTCTGTGTCTTTTGTTTGGGGATTTTAAGCAACCTTGCTCAAGCACTTATTCACATCAATAACAATGTTGCACATTTAGATTAGCATGCACATGCACTGTAAATTCCCTGATATTCCATGACTCGGCCAAAACATAAATGAAGTCCGTATTTTCCATGTCTGGAATAGACGTTATGCAATTCCACGAGATTTCATGGGAACCATCAAAAACGTACGGGAAGCTACTTTGTACTCGCCAGTATACTGTAGATGTAATGTGGGATCTGGTAGTGAATATGTAGAGGGATTAGTTTCTAATCTGTTCACATGAGTCACATGCCTCTTAACCATAGCATGAATAGCACTCAACAGCTGTAAGTAAATTTCAAAGCAAGTTTTCAGATGTCACGTGTCATGTGTCAAGGTTTCTTCCCTTTTTTTCCCCATGTGGTTTTAATGGAAGTTTTTCCTTGCCCGGGGGGAGGAGCAGGTTAGGGGTTGTTATTTGTTTCCATGTGAAATGTATGTTGTACAGCCCTTTGAGACTGCAACGTGACATGTGGCTAAATAGAGAAAATAACAAAAGGATAAACCAACATATCCAGCATCATTGTTAACATTGATAATAGAGAGCCTAAGTCACTTACGCATTACGGGACCTTAGTTTTGAAAAAATATGTATTGTTGTCAATGGCGAGAATCTAATTATGTTTTGAGCCTGCTTGAAATGTATCACAAAGTACACATATGATGTTTGTCTATTTAAAAGATAAGTGTAAAGAACGTTGCAGTTTGTTGTAAAACTATATATTTTTCGAACTAAGGTCCCATAATGCTGAAGTGACTTAGGCTCTCTATAAGATTATTTTAAACCCCAATGCTTCATTGTGATCATTATGTTTTTTTTTCTTTATTTTACAACAATGTTTGGAAACGTTTGAACTTCGTAACCAGCACAATTATTGAACTTTATTCACACCTTCTCAAGAATTATACAGTTTTTCCAGTTGTGTGCTTGTTGTGTCTAAACCTTTGTGTGTCAGATTTAGCCAAAGGTATTTCTGGAGTGCATCCAATCACCTCTTACCTATACTCTCACACTCAGTCAAATAGCCAATCACGTTAGGGAAACTAAAGTGTAACGCCAATTGAAACAGAACGTTCAGCTTGAGGGGAGAAGTCCAAAATGAAAGAGGATGATATAGAAAAAAGGGATTTTTGATGGAGGAAGAGAAAGAAGGACAAGAGAGAACAAATACCTTCAGGTGCCATCCATGCTGGGGAGTACATACGACCAGGACACTGGAAGGAAAACTTGGCATCTGCCATGCTGATCCTGGCTGTCATGTCTTCATCAATCTGCCAACCAGACACGTCTTATTAATGGTGGGATGTAAATGCTGCATGATCGTGATTTGTGAATTCATCTCAGAAAAGTGACTTTTTGGGTGAAATGGAGAGATATATCACAAATGAAAGCTCTCTGTGAGCTCTTTCTACTGCAAAAAGTGCACAAGTGAATTCCTAATCAATTTGTAGTTAAAAACCAAAAGATTTCAACAGTGAACATACTAATCCAGTTGGTGCCAACATAACATAACTGCACTTATGCTCTTTTGGTATTCATAAATTTATATTTCCTGTGGTAAGGATTTTGAAGGTTATATTTTTATTTTTGTCAAAATATATTTTTATTTCTTTAAACTGGATGTAATGCTTTGTTCATATTGTCACCAACTGGTGCCAAAAAGTCCCATGTGACAATGCATATTTTGTTTTGGCCCTCCTTTAGCTGGATAAATGTCACGTTAATGTCATCTTACGCCCCACACTCTATTCTCACCCATAGTGTAATAGAATGTGGAATTTCTCACAGACTCCAGAAAGCTGCTTAACTATGTCTCACCATGACATGCTTGCTGTTGAGGAAAAGTCGTGAAACCATTGGTTCGAGAGTGTGGAGGAAAGCCATGCCACTGGCAATGTCCCACGCAAACTTAACTGCCTGTGTCTGGTCTACCACAAATGCTAAGAACAGGAGGGGAGAGCAGAAATGTATGCTATATTGATATTTTAAATATACTGTAGAGTATGTTTGTGCCAAGTACCATTAAACACAAGCTACTCACTTGTGCCCTGGTGTAGTATATTGTAAAGAGATCCGAATGACATGTGATGGCTTATAATTATGGGGTGAGGGGAGGGTGGTGACTGGCAGGCTCCCAGAACAGGCAACACGTTGGGGTGAGAAAATATCCTGTTGTGAAAAGATATAGATCAGAGTAAGACAGATTGTTGGGAATGTTTAGTACTAGTAGACATGCTCATACAAGCAATACACAGTAATACACAGACAGTCACAGACTGTCTTGACTTAATACCGTTTGTACCTGAGTTTAGGATGCTCCTCATTGAAGTCTCTGCTCTTCCTGGTTGTCCAGTCTCTCACCTGCAGCACCTTAACTACAATCTCGTCCCCTTGCCAACGACCCTGCCATAACTACACAGAGACAGCATGACGTAAGACCCAAGGCATAAAGAACAATCATTATACATCTCAGATATGAACATGTAAACAGGGAATGACCTCTCCGGAATGGTTCTCATTGATCTTGGTCAGGAGAGATAGCTGTTTAAAGTCAATACCAGCCTGCTTGTTCAATGTACCGTTACCTAAGAGAGCAGAAATAGGACTGGTCAAACAGAAATACACAGTAGTGTTCAGGGTTGTGTTAAATGAAATTGCACATACGGGGACGTGTCCGCATGGTGCCCTTCCAGAGCGTCTCCTTGTACGGTACTTTGGTTAGATTCTGGCCCTGTTTCTCTGCCTTCTCTAAAAACCATGAATAGCACGAGGAAGGAAAGATCAAACAATTATTAACTATGTACGCTTTGTGTTGAAAGCAAATTAAACCGTGAATGTGCGATTTAAACATGACAATTTAACATCTCGACCTAAACAATGTTATTTCTAACCTTGAAGCAGCTGGCTTAGGTGAGGTTTGGCCTTATCGAGAGGTGTCTGTCCATACCTGTTACATGTACACACCTGAGCCCCACAGGCTACTAAGTCCTAGGGAAGAAAGAGGAGGGAAGCTTATTACACATTACATACACCTTTTAACTGTGAATGCAAAAGTAAAGTGTTAGATTTGTCTGCTGACGTCTGGTCTTAGATATAGACAGGGAATTACAGAAGTGGAAAAGTCACACTTCAGAAAGTAAAGGTCCTTCCAGTTTCAATTATTAGTCCCTGTCTATGTCAAGTTGGACAATTCACAGTGGAACACACGTAGGCTTTCTCCAACGATTTTATACCCTAGGATAATTTACATAACAGTTACATACTGTATATAACACAAACTAACACCCTGCAGTTTCAAATACAAAGAATCGTATTGTGTTTTCAAAACCATTTAGCTGAGACTTACAAAAAATCTCATTTGATTTGTTTATCTCTACTTTCCTGATCATCCCCAAACATCAACCAAGCGTGCTGCAGTAACAGTGTTTGACCAGACGAGGGCGTTTTCAGCCAACAAGTGGTGTGGCTGGAGTGTTCTGTACCTCGGCCACCTGGTCTTGTCCCCAGAAGCAGGCATAGTGTAGGGGCGTGTTTCCATGTTCATTGACTGTATTGGGGTCTGCTTTGCACTGAATCAGCTGTAACACAACACATAGTGGGGTGTTCATTGACTGTATTGGGGTCTGCTTTGCACTGAATACACGTGTAATCGGAAAATACCATATTTTAATGGCCTCATTTTAAAGCAGTGTGTGCGTGTGTGCGTGCGTGCGTGCGTGCGTGTGTGCGTGCGTGCACCTTTGCCAGTATGTCTCTGTGTCCGTGGCTGGCAGCGAGGTGTAATGGAGTGTCATCGCCCCGGTTCATCACGTTAATCCGAGCGCCTCTCATGATGAGCATGTCGACCACGGCGCTCCGCCCTTCCCTGCAGGCCCAGTGGAGGGGGCTGAAGCCATGGTCGTCTCTACGGAGACAACAGAGCAAACAGGAGTCAATCTTTCAACAAAAAAAAACAAAATAATAATGTCATGACTTGACACGATTGTGTCAGAGGAGTAAGGGGAATGGCTGGGATGTTTTTAATAGTTTTGACTTAGTTAGTTATTTACGTAAATGTAAACGGTCACTTTCGCATGGGAGTGCATGACTGGTGGGTGTGGATGAGGGAAGGGAGGTGGCTTTGGACTGGAAATACAGAGCCATCTCCCTTGGTCATACTGCTGAGACCACCCCGGTTTCTATTGCACGTAACAACTTAGAGCACGTATCAGCTTACAAAAGGCCTCTAGGTAGATACTCTTTCTCCCTGCCTGTCCCTCAGTAGCTCTCAAACAATCTTTATTTAGACATGACCACATACTTCTGCTAAATATGTCTGAAAGCAGGCGCGCTGGCTAGACACGCGCGCACACACACACACACACGCACACACACACACACACACTGTGCTAGTGTACAGGCCTATCACCTGCACGCAACTTCCTGTGACATTGAAACTGCCTCTAAAATGTGTTTACTCACAAATCGGTGCCGGCTGCACTCTGTCAATGAAACCTACTCTAGCAGCCTTTGCATTCTCTGGCCGTTTAAAATCGATTGTATAGCCGTTGGACACACTGTGCTCACACACACACCATGTGTGCTATAAAAAGAAATGCAGGAAAAAAAGTCAGGAATGACGACAGAGAGGAAAACAGAGTGGAATCCTGTACCACATTCTCTCTCTCCCTCCCTCCCTCTCTCTCTCTCTCTCTCTCTCTCTCTCTCTCAGCTCCAGGGGGAGTTTCAGAATGCCATATATTCCAGTCTCTGTGTTCCCAGTCTTCCCCATTCCTAACCCTTACATCAGATACAGGAAAAGAAAAGAATGCCAGTGCCGTCTGAACAAATGTCCTCTACTCGTGCCATTTCATAGAAACTCTGAAAGGGGGCGGGGTTTAGCTGCTCACGACTATGGCTCCTCAGAGTGAGGCTGTAGTCATAACATCAGGCCAGCAGCATAATCACCGGTCAGATGTTTATACGGTGACTGCTGCTAGCTGCCCGAGACACTGCCAGAGACAGCCCAACCCTGTAAGGAGCTGAATAGAGGAAATGGCTTTGGCTCATTTGCGGTTGGCCCGGAGCGGAGCTCTGCTGGCCTGAACGTCACAAACATCAACAATTTGCTCATATATGGCCTTGCCCAGAGAGAACCAATGGCTGTGCTTGAAGAAGAAGAAGGAAAAAAAAAGCTTTCTAAGGATTGACCCAAACTCAGATAAATATTCCTTGTATGCGGTCACTCTTCTGGAAAAATGTCTGTGCTACTCAATTCTTTTTCTGTTGCTCCATTTGATGGGTTTAATTGATAAATCAGTTGACTGTGCCATTTATATTGCAGTTTCACTACATACCCTTTCAATTTTCCACGTGCAGACACACACACACAGAATTCTCTGTAACTATTTATGGGTATGACATCAATATACTGTTTTTTCTAAAGAAATGTCTAGTGACGTGCTGGAAAAATTGGAGATTTATATGGAGTGCACAAAATGGAAACTATTTGCTTTGCTCTGCACCAGGGAAACCTCCACACACACACACACACACACACACACACACACACTGAACCTATCACACATGCACAGTACGGATCTTAAACAAATACCACTCTGTGTGGTATACATTAAATATAGACACTAAGTATAGGCTACAGCATTGTGGTCATCTGCAAGCGTGTCTATTTCTAAACCACAACAAAACGGATATGCGAGGTGTGAGCACATCACCTTACCCCAAATTGAGGTCGTTCTCTGTGTTGTCCAACCACAGCCGTACAGCCACTGAGTTCCCCTCTCGACACTGTGTGAAGATGTCATCCATGGTCGTAGGTCTTCTTGACGTGTCCCTGTCTCTTCTGAGATCAGGGGCAAGCAGCCTACAAAGTGTTAGTGACACTGTTATTAAGATACTGTAAGATGATTGGTCAACTCCCAAGCAAAAGGGTGGTAGGTTCGTTCACTCTCGAAAAGCTCAGGGTTGGCTGTCAACAAGATGCCAAAAAGTTGTGTTCCCACCATATATTGTTATATTTAGGCTGTTATGGTGTGTAATGTTTGTGTGGTCCACATCTGTTATTATGGCGGGGCTTTTTGGAATTATGCGCATGCCATTGGTATTTTGTAGTGGGCAGTGAAGCGCGTATGAGCGTACATACGTTGGGGGCGTGATGACATTGAGAGCTTGTCATAAAAGTGTAGTTGAAATGTAACCAATACAATAGGAAGGAATGTTAATAGGCTAGTTGAAACAGAAAGTCCGTTATGAGGAATAGGACAGGTAGGCCTTTGAAACACGAATCTATTCTGTGGCAAATGTGCTATCAAGTGATAGTTTAAACAACAAAAAATAGCTAATATAAAAATATATAACGTGTTTACTTACAAATGAGTTTTTCAAATATCCAGTTTCAGGCGCAATGACGGGCAATTTTCCCTAGCGGTCCGTCTATAGTCTCCAAAAAGATTGTGCGTGTCCACGCCCCGCTCTTCTTGTTTGATGAGAGAACTTGGAGGCGCTGTGTGTGGGGACTGGGATCACAGACCCAAAATAGTACAACACTGCCGCCTGTTGGACATAATTAATACTATTACCCCCAACACCCATTAGCGCTGCTTTACCTCTACTTTATCTAACTAGTAACAATAAGGTACTGTAGCAAACTCCTCTTCCATTGTTTTCTCCAGTGTCTAGCTGATTGTTTTCACTCTGGCTCCTTTTGGCCAAAACATTGTTTATTTTTTTTCAAGATAAAAAAAAAATACTACAAATATAGGGGAAAACATAATCATGCACAACAAGGTATTCTAATAGTACAGGTAATACACTAGAAAAATAAGAGGAAAAACGTGTGGTTGCTGTGTGACATTGTAATGACCACATTAACAAAGTAATTCCTGACATTATTGTTTATTTGAGATGTTTCAACATAACAGAGGACAGTAAATATTACACTATCATGGAGGCATTCTAAGCTTGTTCAATGGCAATCAAGCCATTCAGCTCAAAGAGGTAAGGGTGTTGAAATCACATTGTAGACATATTTCACATGCTTTTTATTATAACTGGTGCTTTTGCAATTTCGATTCAAATGTTAGAACTGGAAGATACATCTCATGGGATCCATCACTATGTCAGCACACACTTCAGAATAGAGTTTTTTTTTAAATATACATTTTATTGTATTCATTAATGATAAAAAGCCAATTTCCAATATTACAAGTTCATTCAGTCACAGTGGAAATTGTAACATAAGGGACTACTGGTGGTTTAAGAGAGCAGTCTCTGTCTAGAAAAGAAGGCCCGAACCAGGACACACAAAAGTCCTTTCTGGCTTTTGAAATCCCTAGGCGAAGTCTCATTACTTGTCAGAGAATAAGAAACACTCTCAGGTCTTTATATTGGCCTTGTTAGCCCTATTGTGGCTTTATGCATTGCAGGAGTTACTAATGTAGACACATAGTTTTGGGGCAGATCAAGATGGTCCATTAACAGATTTTTTAAGTACTGCAGGATTTACATGTTCTGTTACAGGTGAGCTTGTTTTTGTGATTTTGCTTATGGAAGTGGCCAGCGGTGGCTCTACTCTATCTGATGGATTCAAAGTAATACCAGTGACCTCTGATTTAAACATAGATTCACCTAAAACTGGGCTATTGGTTGGTAATATAGGTTTAACAACTGCCTGTCCATGCACTGTGGACATCTGAACTGGACTCACAGTCTCAGCTGGTGTGATAAATGATGCTTCTTGAGGGGGTGTAAATGGGGCAATGGATGTTTCAGAATATGTTGATAAGCTTTCAGTAACAGCCGGCACTGCTGCCATAGAAGCTTCAACCTCTGCTGCTTTGGCATTTTCTGCAGCCTTGCTCTCCATCTCCTCCATTCGACGCTGGACCATTTTGGGCATCAGCTGAACATAGGTTCCCATCAGACGATGATTGGCACGGATCAGCTTACCAGCACAATTGTCCACACACTTGTCCTGCAAAATAATCATTACAAATGGTCAGTTATTAAAAAATATGACAAATTACCCATCTAAACATCAGTTACAACGACAATGATGAAGTCTGTCACTATCCTCACCTCGTCCATGGTGAGGCTTCTGTAATTGAAGTTGCTGGTGCATCGATGGAAGCAAATTTCAGTCATTCTGTTGTACACTAGTAGGAAATCCCTAAGCTACAGAAGACATACGTACAGTATCGGTAGTGTTTGGAAGACATACTCATAATAGGTTGTGTGATAGCTTTTAGATTTGTATTTGTCTTAATGAATACCGAATCTGTATAGCAATAACTTACATTTCGTATTTGCTGGTCGGGCTCCATCTAGGATCAGTGAAATGTTCACGGTTAGTTGCTAAATGCTAATGTTTAGCTAGTATTCATACTAGTGAACCCCAGCTAGCATTGACATGATTCAGTCAAAGACGGTTTAAATTCAATTAAAGTGCGTTTAAAAACACTTTACACATCAACTAGTGATTGAATCCAAATAGCATCATATTCCTTGAATATTGTAAACGTAGCATGACATTCACATGTGCGCCGCCATGTTTCACCGCTGTTGTCCTACCAACCTCTCGACTTTACAAGCCACGCCCACTGTCTTAAAAAGACATGAGTACCGCTGTGATATGGTCCCTCCATCCACCCCGCCTTCCAGTTTGTTTGTTTGTTTGTTTGTTTGTTTTAGCTTGTGTGTGTGTGCGCAGCGTAAGCACTGAGTGTGGGTTTTGTGTTGACGCACGCACAATCGAAAGGTTTTGCTTACAGCTCATGCAAGAAATAGGCTAAACTAATATGGCTGATACAACCACAGATAATAGGCTATATGACGTAAATTGAGGTTCCTTGTGAGGGTTTGGAAACAAATTTGACCAAGATATATATGCAAAAAAACGTTAAATAAATAAATAATAAAGTAGGTCTAAATATATGGCCATACATTAAAAGTTACACATAGCACGGTTAAGCAAATTATTTTATTTAAAACTAAAACTAACTTTTACATATAACACTTATTTACATGCCTACCCTAGTTGAGTAGGCCAATCATGTTAATTTGTGTTAATTGAAGTTAAGGTTTACCTAGGAAAGTATTGCTTTACAATGCTTAAGATCAGCCTACACTGCAGAAACTGTGCTTGTATGTTTTCCCCTTTTGCAGCTTTTTGAAGACCTGATACATGTACATCTTTTTGAAGACACATCGGGAGAGAAGTCAACACAAGGTCTTCTGAGTAATGACGCCCTTTCGCTTTCTCCAACTTTCACAGCAAACTAAATATTTCCAGCAAATAACCCTTAACCTCCAAAAGCCACAATGTGAGCTTCACATTTTAACCCACTGTTTGTCTTTTAATCAAATCCTACACAAAGGACATTTTGATTGCTTCAGCCTGCTGAGTTGGTGTGTGATAGGAGGAGGTAGCCAGTAGTTGAAAAAATCTTATGCACATTACAAATGATTATCTTTAAATTAATGATTAATATAGCAGAGATTTTGCTCAGGAACAGTCCTTCTGAACTGCTGTTTGGTCGATGGGTTCAGCCTATTGTCTCATAAATCATTGTCCTGGCTAAAGCAACCCATGAAGTGATCTGTACTGTTGTTGACATACTGTGTCTCTTCTATCTCCGTGACAACATTTAGAGCACCGCCATTTTCTTCCTCGGCCGCGTCTACGTCCTGGCTGTCTTCCACCCATTCAGCACCCCTATTCCATTCATTGTTTTCGTCCCAGCCGCTGTGCTCCCTTTCCATTTGCGCTTCCCGTTGTCTTTCTCTCAGCTCCGTCTCCATGGCTATCTGCTGGCTGTTCAGGTAGATGTTATTTTGTGACAACATGGGGCTGCTGTTCTTAGAAAGGTGCGAGGCCTCCGCCTCTGCCTCCACCTCCAAGAACATGTTGGTGGGCACAGCCATGCTCATCATTCCCTGACAGAGACTGGACGACTGGGGGCTCTGGTCCCAGCTCTGGGTTTGCTGATAGCGTCGCTGCTTCTTCTTCTTGTTGTTGGCCATGTTGAGATCCAGTGAGGCGTAGTTAAGGTCCGATTCTAAAGGCTGATTAGAACAAAATGGTTACATTGTTATAGTTACTGATTTCATATTTGATGTCAAATTTTCCATATTCCAGATAATAGAAATGTGTAAATACAGTATTGCAAGTGTTACCTTCCTGCAATCTTTATTATGTGGCTTTGTCATCATCTCGTAACACACATCTCTTTCTGTGAAACAAAAACAAAATAGTCGGGAATGAATTTGTGATCCATGTAATTGAGGATCACAAACTAAAGGCTAGGCTACATATTTTTGCATTAGATTTAAATTGTTGATTTGTGTCTAATTTTAAGTTCAAGTTCAAATTCAAATTCAAGTTAGATCTATATTGCACTGTATTCAACCTTTGACCTATAGAAGTTGTTTCTATATAACGTATAAACATTTGTGTTACTTGCCTATTATACTGTTTATTATGCTGAGGTAAATTATACATTGACTCTCAATAATTGTGATACTTATTCCTAATATATTAAATACAAATAATTTCAAAACCCAAGCAACATCTTGTATGAGAAAATTATCTTTTGAGGTGTGTTCAATGAAATAAAAAACCTACACATATACAGAATATTACTGTATATGATGATAAATAAACATTCATAAGCACATACTGTATACAACATATAATTATACCAAGGGCAATGCACATATTTCATTAACCAGTTATAAATGCAACAGCAAACTTTATTAGTGCTTAAAATGTGTTCTTAGAAATGGTTAACAATGGTTATCAGATTAATACAGAACGCACCATCTCTATCTGTGCTGATGTTTCCATAGATAGGATTTTCCTGTTGCATCCCTTCATCATGAAAAGACCTATTGAGACTAGGAAGGCTATAGTGTGAGTATTGACAAAATGGTCATTTGTGGACTGCAAAATAAAATATGATCATTTTCTGACACATTATATTTCTGTACTGTAATGGACTGTATTTCCAAGAAGAAACTATATGGTCAGACCCCATCTTTACCTTTGTCTTTGGTATGGCTCTGGGTATGTGGACTTTTCACTATCTGCTGTTTAAACAGAGAATTATTGAGGTATTTGTAATTTAACACCTTAATCTTTTTTGAAAAAATTAAGAAGACAAATAAAACTTCATGATAAAAATATAAAACATGTTTAAAAACCAAAGTAATACTGAAGCACCACAATTATTCATTCAAACTACGATGTAGCTTATTCAAATATGTAATGCAGAATAAAAGCAAATATATTTCTGTACCTCGCTGCATGGTGTCCCTTCGTCTTAAAAAGTACAAGGTAATGTTTAGAACCACTGAAGTCAACAGAGCGATAGAAGTGATTGCCAGAGTAATCCATTCCTTGATGCATGTATCTATCACAGATCACAAAACAAATACAACAGTATAAATATTGCATGTGGAAATATGTAGGAGATAAAGGGAAAGCTTTATAAAAATCCATTTGATTCCTTAATTGGCCTCTAGAAATATTCCCAAATTATTTAATTACCTTGTTATTTCAAACTATTTATAGAATCTAAAGGTTGACATTATTAATATTATATTCTTTGATGCAAACTTAAAAAAAAGAAAAGTCACATAGAAATAAAAACAGTTATGCAAATCAAAACATTACAAATGCATTTGATTTATATGCATTTGAATAATTGTTTGTCTTGATATAACAAAAAAATTTAGCCTGATTATTAGTCTGTGTATTTTACTATTGTATTTTGTATTAGTATTGTACATTTTCCAACAAATTGTGTACTTTTGTTAATTGTGTTTGGATAATGTTAGAACTTTAATATATAAAATACAAAAAATATTAAAAAGATAGTTGAATGGGTTTAGCATAACATTTTTGCAATAAAGTACAACAACAACTACAGCAACAAAATGTTCTCTACGGAATATAGTATACAAAATTTTTCTCCTAGGTTAAAAAATACAGAAAAGATTTGACTACCGTAACACTAAACTATATACTATCTTCTTCCAAATAAATGTAAATCTATAAAATGTTAAATAGTCTTACCATTGCCACTCATCTTTAATATGATCACAGTCTGGCACGTTGCTTATCTAAGGCGTAGTTGTCACACTGTGAAGTCATTGAGTTGTGTAGCAGTATTTTTACCTTCCCTTAGCAAACCCTCTTTTATCTAGCCCCTCTGAATGCTGAATGTTATTTTTCAGTTACACGCAGGAAACATAACCCCATTCTGATGCAATTCATCAAAGACCATTGTGCGATACAATCTGAGGCCTAATTAGCTCACAAGTAATGTTTTTAAATTTCATACACAAGTATGATTTCACAGCGTGCATGGAGTTTTTCTTTATTAACATCATGAACATTAAGGTTATGTTTGGTTGTAGCTGATGACATGACAAACACACTGTAAAACAGTGATATATGTCATTTAATATTTAATTATAGGAATAGGCTGAACTCCTTTCTTTTTTTTATAATATCTTAACTCACTCGCAAAGCTGACGGCATTAATAAATGCAAGGCTGTTCTTCTTTTGCGTAAATTTTCCATTTCCGACCACAACAGCAAAAGCAGGATGTACAGTTTGTACACACACACACACACACAATATCTTTCTTCTGATCGAGACTTTCACCTCCTGACACCTGACATGAACATTATAGTTAGCTATATTGTGTAGGTCTAAATACAATTAATAAAAACAGACAGACCAAACTGCATATGTGTGTGTGTGTGTGTGTGTGTGTGTGTGTGCGCGTGTGTTTGTGTGTGTGTGTGTGTGTGTCGGTGTGATGACGCATAATATAAAGTATATATTAGAAACAATTATTTAATCTCAGCCTTTTATTTTTATTGGTAAAAACCCTAACCCTAGGATGATCTTTGTTAATCATTCTTTATTTAAAAAAATTGAAGTTTCAAAATAACAAATATTTAGTTATTTTCAATGATCAATGAATAATTTAGCCTTTGTATTTCTGGGCATGGTGCACATGATGAAAATTAATTTGGGCAATCAGCTGATGTGGTTTGTGGTTTTATTTATAAATAACACATTCTAGCAAGATGCTAGTGGTGTGAGAGCTAAAATCAACATATGTCAAAAAGCTATCCAGGAAGTCATACAAGCGGCATACACTGCAACCCACCATAACCGCTTTCTTGACCCCCCCTCACGAGCATGTGTGAGAAACACTACAGGAACTCAAAATTAATCTGTAGAAACATTTTTATAGTTGCAGAACATTTTTGAACCTAAAGGTCCTATAACAATTCTAATCTAATGCAGTTTTTGTTAAATTCAGCTAATATTTCCTCACAATGCATACAGGCCGCACCATGCAACACTATTCCAACCCTGGCAATGCGTGTCCAATGGGGGAGGGCGGAGGTTCTGAGGGAGCACTGACGGGACGGGAGAGGTTTATGTGTTTGGATGTTGCGTTGAAATAAAAGTAATCCGGCTTCTCTTATTCTCCCATTACATTGAAGAAAAGTTGTAGAACAAATGAGATCTTGTAGCTTTGTGTTTTGTGGTTGGAAACATTCTTGAGGTTGTAGCATGTTGTGAACATAAAAATTTTTTTTTAAACTTTCACTGATGCATTAAGACATGCTTATCAATGTTTAAATCTACAAAATAAATGTTCCTCTTTAAACAGATGAATAGTTGAACACATACTGTTTTATATCTGACACGTTTGCATACTGTATATGAACATAATTAAAGCATGATATACAGAAAATGTATATTAAACCCATGGCATATATCAAATAATATCCACACACACATGCATACATAGCAGACAAAGTTAAGCCATTGTTTCCAGTTGTTTCAGATAATACCATACATAATCTCAGGAGACCTGACTTGACCTGCATATTTAACTGGGGGTGGTGGGGGTTTGAATGGAGGTGGTTGGTCCATTCTAGAGAAACATAAAGAGAGTGAGAAGGCAGTGAGACATAGATTCACAGAAGAGCAATAAAAAATACAATGTTGTTTATATTACCTCATCTGTATCTTCTGAACATTTGAGACATTAAACATAAATATACACTTTAAAAACTAAACTATAAAAAAACAGCCAAATGACTGGCAGCAGCGACTGCCAAACACAGACCATACAAATAAAAATACCCTAATTCTAATAAATCTAAAGGAGGACTGCAGAATATGCTAATTTATAATGTGCTAATTTCTTGAGAGATTAACAAAGACTGGTTGAACACTGTTGACAAAGTCCCCCCGAAGCTGCGGCCCCTCAAATGTGATAATCAATCGCAGTCACTATTATGTAGGCCAACAGCCATTTACAGTATCCAGATGTACTGTATTTGAATGTAAAAGTGCTATGAACATATTCATATTAACTATATAGTTAATTACAGATACTTATTATAATTTTACATACATTTGTATGTAATATAAGAAAGCAGAAAAAATACTGTCATACAATAATTTGTCTGTATAAAATTAGAAATGTTATTTGCCATTATTGCCTTGACACTTTTAATAACAAATGGGTTTTCACTTTACAGATAATGTCTGAGTATTGTTAATAATTAAAAAACAAATGAGTTATTATATAAAATATGAGAGAACAGTGAAGAAGCACACCTTTTCTTGATAATGTATTTCCTGTAGCAAATCCCAAAACATGTGAAAAACATCAGGATTAAAAGACTCAGTACTATATATACAGTACCACGACCACCTGAGAGGATTCAGAGAGACAAGAAACAGTTTAAGGCATAGAATAAATGATTTGGTAGATTAATTTACATACAAGATGAATGCATGTCTAGATTAAATTAAACCCCTGGTTCATCGTACAGGTGCTGGTTTAGCCATTTACAATTCACAAACCGCCATTTGCTTCCAGCTTGACAGCTCTATGTAAAGTGCTCGAAAGGCGTTTCGACCATGTGAATGGGGACCTGGTGCACCCCTGCCTCCTTAGGAGGGTATTCGCTCCTCAAACGTGTGTGGCATAGCAGGGAAAAGGAGTAGGATTCTATTGCGGAGGAGGGGAAGCATATTTTTATTTAGTCTGTGTGGTGTTTTGGTTCTCTTTTCCCAGCATGTGTGAGAGTAGGCCAATAGTTTCTCCCAGGATTCTGAGTAATAAATGTGACTCATTGCTTTTCCCCCCTGACCTCTACAGACTCAAGGGTTTAACACAAGTTGAGTACCATCAAGTAATAGTTTTAAAATAGCTTTACCTGATTCAGTGATAACAACCCTGTCATCTCCAATGGTCCTTGGTTTAGGGTGCTCTGAGGAGTTTCCTATATTGTATGGGGTTATGGACTCTTCTGTGAATGCTAGGGAGCTGCTTTCTGTTTGAGGCGGAGGAGACGTTAAGTCTCTACTATTACTGTGAACCTCGTGGCTTAACCCTATGGGTGTTGTCCACTCACTGACATTCCATTGAACAGACGGAGTGGACGCTGATTGCTCGGAGATCTCGTAATTGTTGTCATGGTGGTCTGTCACAGTGGCTGGCCCATCTGTAACGTTGTCTGACACTTCTGGTTTAAAGGATGTGGCGTGATTTATTTTTGAAGTTACATTATTTTCTGTATTATTAACTGTTGGGTTCGCATCTAAACCCGTTGTCCAAGTAACACCGGCATCGGTATTTGGATGCCCATAGATGGGAGGCGTGGTATGGCTTTTGTCTTCCAGTGTGGTTATGTTGTTCCAATAGTCAGTCTGTTCAGTCTGTTCAGTCTGTTCAGTCGAATTATATTGCGGTGAGGCTGTAACATCTGGAATAATATAACAAGCCTACTGTTAGCATGTGGTTATGGGATTAGCCTGACATATCACATATAACACTATCTAATATATTTAGAGGGTTTATTTTGGAATATATGGGGAGACCAGGGATGGTTGTAACACAGGTCAGTTAACGCACCATTTTCTCAAATCAGAAACAAGTTTTTAGCACTGTGTGGTAGACACATAAAATGTAACATTGTATTACAATGTTATACAAAGAGTGTATTTGTTTATTGTTAAATACATATAAAAGCTATGTAAATATATACGTATATATATATTTATCTTTTTTTCTTATTTTGTCCCCTGTTTTGAAAGACTTCAGCTCCAAGATACAGACAGAAATGTCAATAATATGATCAACCATTACAGCATTTTTATCATTTCATCCTACATGCACCAGCCTATTTATTTCAGCAGATGGCGATCACAGCCTCTTTGGTGTGCTTCACAGAACATATACGAATTCTATGAAAACAGAAACTGGGGCAGATAGATGACAGGCTACAGATTCACAACAGATTCATAACTCTGTAGCTTGTGTTTATAATTACCGTGTCTAATTTGTATCAAGCTACAATACAACTCAATGTACAACCAATATGAAATTTTATATTATTGATATAATTTGATAAAACAAGTTTATTTTTACCATACATTGCTATACTGTATATAGATATGCTTTTGCAAATATGATTCTAGCCATTTTTATCCGGCTGAAAATGTGTGTTTGTAATGTAGAAAAATATACTTATGGGAAGACGTAAGCAGGAACTGTTAGTACCTTTCTCTGGAAGTGCCAGTACTGTGATGTTAAACCTCTTATATACATTGTGGTTTCCTGCGCTGACTGTTAGTGTATAAACGCCTGCCTGAGCTTTGCTCATCTGCCAGAGCTTCAGAGATTGATTGTCTGACACCATGGCGTTGTCCTGTTACAACATTAAATAATAAACACAAACTTTACAGGTTGAAATAATGCCTACCATCAGGTAATTCATGTCTATAGCATATCCATTGTATTTGCCGCAAACAATGGATATGCAAAAAAAAAAAAAAAAAACACAAATGCCAGCGCTATCCTACCTTGATCCATCTGAAACGGGCATGCAATAATGCATTTGTTGAACAGTGAATGGTCACATTTTCACCAGCATTCATTTGAATAGTGCTGCTCATGTCACACTTAACTGTAACATTTAGGACTAAATAGAACAACAACAACAATAGACAAATGAGATCAGTGTGATAATCCTGTTAATTTCAACAATCAGGTAAACTATATACAAATATGTTTAAAATATTTTAAAATATAGATTTTAATCCAAATAGACGATTGAATACATGTCAGGAAACTTCCGTGACCACAGCAAGCTATAGTAAAGCAAAAGCAAATCTGTGTGTCCTTGTAATTATAGATATGAACTTTATATGTTAAAAACATAAATGAAAAATTCTAATCTTAAACCATCTAATGAAGTCAGCAACACTGTTTTGTTACACTCCAACCAACGCTGTTGGGACTGGTGACTTTGTTATTTATGATTCTGTCATAATTTGCAATCAGTGTTTTTGTTCTTACCTTTGAGATGTGTTTCTCGCTTGAAAGTGCCTATAGGAAAGGCTGTTATATCACAAACATAGACGCCGTCATCCTGAGTTCCTACTGCGTGCAGCTGTAAAGAGGATCCTGTTAAACTCTGATTGTTCTTCTCTACTTGGAGGGACACATTAGGATTTAACAGATTGGTTCCAAATGTAACATGGTACACAATCAGCTTTGTGCCTTTTTTCCTCCATTCCATTTGAACAATGTTGGGAATAGGAGGCTGTTTGACAATGCACGGCAGACTGATGTTCTGGCCCTCTACAACGTCCACTGTTTCATGATGGAAAACAACCACAGCAAGAAGTCCTGTCAAACATATCAGATCACAATGAAAGTCAGTTGCACATGCTATACAATTCACATTCCCAACAGATTACTGGAACAGAATGTAAACAGAAGGTTAACAAAACATGAATGTCCACCCAAAAGCCAATATTCTATCAAATTTGGTATCTTTACATGTGTGGGACAGAAGCAGATTAAACATTTGGTCTAGTATTACCTTGTGTAGCTGAAATAAATATCAGTATAGCTTGCAGTTTAGTCATGTCTCCGGGCTCCGGGCTCCGGGCTCCGGGCTCGCTAGTTGGTCTGATATGACGAGGGGATACTGTAGAGTTTAGACAGACGTTAATGAGTGGGATGTAGAACTGACAAACGAGTGAGCTAGTGTGTCTCTACAGGAAATGAAGAGAAACACAGAGACGACTAGATGAGTTTAGCAGTAGCTTTGTGGTTAAAACAGCGTGCTGAGAAGGAATCTGACTGAAACAATAATCAGCATATTCACACACTACATTGAACAAATGTATCGTTCTACAGCAGTATACATTGGATTAATGCAACTCTCATTGAATGACATAATCAATGTATGATTTTAATTTTAATTTAAAAAAAGAAATAGAACATGAACTTGTTCTATAGGTGACAGATAATAATAGGATATTGCTTGTTGGGGCCCATATTGGGCAAACATGCACACGGGTGCTTGTACACACACACACACACACACACACACACACACACACACACACACACACACACACTATCAACATACAATACAACACAATAAGATAGGTATTCCTTCTGCATGTGTTTGCATGGAGCACAGAGCTCTACATTTCCATTGTTACAAGTTAGTTAACATCCTATATTTTGTTTTAAAATGTTGCTAATATGCAGCTGTGATATTTTCTGTGGTAATACATTTTTCTTTTTTGTATAATAAATAAAAAAACTTACAGTAAAAGTCTTTTTTTTATCACTATTTGTTTATTGACCATGCACTTTAAGTGCTTATTATATATAAGTGAATATGAATAGTTAGACTGTGTTATTATATAGAAGCACCACATTCATTATATTATTTTTGTTTGTGTATTCTTTCCTACTTTTCTTTTTTGCTTCAGAAGTGAAGCAAAACATTCAATAAAAGCAGTTGATGCTCCACTTTGTGAAGATATCTTTAAATCGCAAAAGTAGCAGATATGTGAAGGGTTAAGCATTCTGGGTTTAGTTGGATTTAAAACAAACACAATCGAGTTTCTGTAGCACACTGCTCTAAATATGAACGGCAGAACAACAGTTATATGGTTTTGGTGGTCATTTTAGAGCTCATAAAATGAATGGTTGAAATGAATACAGTAGATATGCAGATTGCAAATCCACCAGATTAACGTTGGGTAGCACCACATGCTATATGAGCACGGTGTACAACTGCCTTGCGTGGGAGCGTCCGGCTCATGGATTGGGTGGTTTTTCGCAGTGGCCTCTGATTTTGTCAGTTGGGGTGAGGGTTGGCGCTAGAGGATGTTACGGAGGATGTTACAGGGATGTTATAGTGTTTACTATACAACAATCTGCAGTCCAGCAGCAGACATATAGGTTGATAAAATGGCAGAGATCACATGATATAAATACAACCTATTTTAATGTTTAATTATTATATTCATCATCATCATCGCAATATATTTAAACCAAAGAAATGTCAGGAAGTCAAAACAGTTTTTGTTTTTTATGTGGGACTATTTAAACTGGTATTTTCAATGGTTACTAGGAAAACTATAATCTGTATTCCGATTCAAACTTAAAAAAATAGTATCTTTCGAATATTCTTTTGTCATTTTCCCTCCATTCTCCGGTGCATTTGGGGCTTTTGTGGAGTGTTCATATGTGTGTGCATGGCAATAAACATCCAAGAAACATGTTCAGAGGACCCATAAAATGTATACTGATTCAGTATGCTATATGCACTTTGTGCACACATTTCCAGGTCCTTCTAGTCATATTCGCTGGTGAATCTTAGCCTTTAGTAATCTGTAAAACATTTGTTTGTGTGTGTACTGTACACTACAAACACACACGCAGATTACGCGGTCTCTCTTTTCCTCACAGCTGTCTTAACACTGAAATGTTTGTGCAACCTACAAACAGCAGAGTACCTAGCTCATACCTATTGCCTTTCACCACCAACATTTACATTGTGTTTTGTTTGAAGCAGGACGACATGTGGACAGAATGTTAAGATTGTTAAGCGTGATGCCGTATGTATTATGTTTGACTGTAACACATCTGATGAAGTTGTATGCGGGATATAAAAGTTCAGCATCATGTGCATGTATTCTTTCTCTGTCTGTGTGTGTGTGTGTGTGCGTGTGATGTGTGTGCATGCATGTGTACAGTTATCAGAGGCACATGTTAGGCTCACAGGTTAGGCCTGGCTGAGAATGTAATCCCAGTGTTATTGAGATGCAGTGTGGTTTCATTATGAGCCACACAAGCACCTCTCAATCACTCACCTTTCATGCTTTCTGTGACCACCATCTCTTGTCATCCCTCTGTCTCTATAGCTGCCAAGTGTGGTGCCACGTTCCTGGGACAACTGGCCTAGAGAGGCGAGACAAACAAGCAGTCCCCACTGGGCCCACTGGGGGGCCTCGCCATCATCTTGTTGTGCATGATATATAAACACAACGCTCAGTTTGGGAGATGTTCTCACAGTCACACACACATATACATACACTGTTTCTCTCTTCCACTTGATTTGATTGGTTCTGACTCTATGTCACAGCAGCCTGGAATAACCTCAGCAAGAGAGATCATTGGGTCAGAGGAAGAGGACATCTGTATATGTATTAGGGTGTGTTGCATCATCCTCGTCAGTGTGATTTTAAAACATGGCAGGGGCAGAGACATATGAGTGCCATATGTGTATAACTTACATATGTTGGTGTTGAACCTGTTTAACCTTTGTGAAGGCAATGCTTACGCATACCAAATATTGCACACACATAATGACTATTCATTGGGAAGTAATCAATTACTCTATCCCTCAACAAACACATCTATTTTAATAAAATCAATCTATTTTAATAAAATCATGAAATCAATAAATAAATAAACATCTATGTTAGTTAGTTTGAGAATGGATGCAATAACAACATGGAAAGCTAACATAATTTCCCACAAGTTATAATTATAAAGTTTCAGATAGACATTTAAAGAATTTTTCTGGCATTGTTGACTGTTTCTGTTTCTGCTCTAGACTTTCATTGTTGAAACATAGAGGTAGTTGTTTATTTGTACTGTAGTTTGTTCCCACTGGGAACGAAGGTACCTGACGCATACCATCTAGTGTAACCATTCGTTATAGTAGCTTATGCATGCTTCAGTACAGGACAATGGGTTTCAAAGCCATGTGCTATAAACTATAATTATTAACCTTCTAAATGAAATGCATACACATATTGTAAATATCAGATAATTCAGAAGAGTGCTATATGGATTGTGCATTAACTTTGTCTTTACTCATGAAATCTCCTTCCAAAGTAAAAAAAAAAAAAAAACTTAAACAGAAGCTGGGAGGAACATGTTACCATGGTACTTCATTCCAGATGAGTGAACAAACAGAGATTTTGATGTTGCTTATAGGATACTCACATCATTTATAGAACAAAGCTTGAAATCCATACCTACAAGAGAGGAATCACAAAGTATCTCAATGCACTTCTTCACCTCGTAGACAGCTACAGACTATACACACATCTGTATTGTAGCAAGCTACTGTGATAGTCAAATAAATATAGGGAAATATGGGAAAAAGAGACGCTTAAATGTTCTGCTATAGTCAACTAGGAATATCACCTGATCCACTGGTTAGTTTGTAATCAAATGTGAATTGCTAAGAGGTCAGGCAGTGTCTTTTGTGCAGGACTGCATGTGATTTATGCTTTATATTTTATTGGCATCATCGGTAACCATTAAAGGGACAATGTAACATTTTGTCCTACTTTGGAGAGCCCTTAAAGGCAAAAAGTAGCAAGCTGACTTGCTTTGTTTGACAGCAGTATGAAAATGAGAAGGGGTTACTAAAGTTCTTGGGTTAGTTCTCAGCTGCAAAATCATCTCCAATTTTCCCTTCAATAAAAAAAAAGATATGTTAAAATATTCTTAGAAAACAAAAGAATTTGAAGTGTTTTCCAATGTAATCTCTAGGTGTCATCTGTGTTACTGTAAATTAATTGTTGAATTAACTTTCGTACCTGAAATGTGATGAGACTTGCTCGATTGGATTTATCATTTTTTATGGTTACGTATGAAACTCACGTCATCACTCATGCGCCAGACACCTTTTGTTTGTTCACAATAATTTGGTACAATATATAACGGATAAAAGGACATTTAGCAAAAATAGGCAGGAACATACATTTTTCAAAAACATACTGTCGAAATGTGTTTACAAAACCTTAACAACTGTACCACTAATGTATATTTGATTTAAGGTAAATGTCAGGATGATAATCTAAAATGAAGCTACAAATGGTACAGAGTCAGAGTCAAGGTTCAACAAATATGAAACCCATATGTAGGTGCATTTGGATTGCATCTGCACATGGCACAACGCTGTGTGATGTGCCATGTCGCAAGTGACGTAGCAGAATAAATAACTGCAATGATCTGTTTTTGACCTGTTATTGTGCTGTTTATATCATCTAGTGTACCGTTTCGTTTTTGATTACACATTTTTGACTCAATGACATAAAAAAATGGAATGCCGATTTTAATGTCATATGTGAAAGAATACACAAATGGCATCATGCCAGTTCCATTTAACTATAATTAATACCTTATCTTGACCATGTTAAAATAGTTTCCCCCTTAATACAGTCTTCCTTATACTGTATGCGCTATACTGTATGCTGACACAAACTGAAGTACTGTAGACACAGCTATAAATATGTTGGGACCTGTATGCAATTGCTTGTTCTGTGTCTATTTGACATGCTTTGAAGTCATTTGAGTTTAATTGATAATAAATAATTTTATGATATAATCCTAAAACATACATGAATAAATAAATAAAGATCCCATGGCATTGTACTGAAGGCAGGCCTTAGCGACAGTAGCTAAAAGCTAGTCAGATAACAACCAGACACATGAAACAGGTGAGGTTGAGGTGAGATATCACAGGTTATAAATGCTTGTGCACATGTGTGACATGAATAAACTATGGTGGTGAACATGTACCATTGTAGAAACACGAGGGAGATCTTTTTCAGACAGTTAACACTTAACCAAGGTTTTTTTTTTCTTCTCCAAAGAAGTCTGTCATGTAACACAGGTAACATTATTTACGTTACGTACGCAGGATTGTTCTATTAATATTTACATTAGGTTCAGTTCAGCACGTGTGTAGTGTTAAAAAGACAGCAAAGTCCTCTGTAGCATTATCAAAGAGTCACTCTTTAAAATAGGCTCCCTCTTGTGTGTTCACCGGGAGCCCTCCCAACCCAGCGGTGGGTTCAGAACCGCTGGACGCTTTGTCTGTACGCGTGGCTCTTCTGGCTCTGAGGGACACCAGATTCAGCAGTCTCTCCAGCTCGTCCCCGGAGCCCCCCGGTGGTCCGTGCTGGTCCCCCATCGCTCCCCTCCACCCCTCCCAGGCCCTCAGCGTGGGCAGCAGCTGAGGCGGCTGGAGGTCCAGGCCGCCCTGGTAGGCCCGGCGTGCAGGTGGCAAGGTGTCGTACAGGGGCTCCTGCTCCTCGAGGTGGCTGGGCTCCCTGTACTCCTCGTAGACGGCCGAGGAGCTGCCCTCGCCGCTCTCGCCGTTGCCGGGCGTCGACCGAGAGCTCCCCCCGGCGTCTCCGCATGACATCGCTTCTCTGGAGGGCTGGCGCTCCTCTCCTTCTGCCTCCTCCTCCTCCTCCTTTCCGCCAACCCCCCTCCCCGAAGAAGCAGGTCGCTTCCTCTCCCATTCTCCAGACTGGTTCCTCTCCCACTGGAAGGGCCGCCTTCTGGCACCCTGGCTCTCGTTCCACTGGCCCTCCTCCTGGCCGGGGCTGGGCGCCCTGCTGTAGTCCAGCTGCAGGGAGCGTGTGCTGCCCCCCCGCCTGATGGCCTGGGCGGTGCTGAGGTCACAGTGTGACCCCAGCTCTGGAGGCCGCAGGCGAGACGGAGATAGCCAGCTAGACGCAGGGTGATTCCACTTCCACCGGTACTCTATGGGGAGAGGGAGAGGGAGAGAGAGAGATGGGGAGGAGGGGGGGTGGGGGGGGTTAGAGAGAAGGAATACGGGGAAGAAAATATATATTTTTTTTACATTTGCCATTTTCAGATGATGAACCAAGTTCAAAAAGCAGAATGACTGAAAACACACAAGGCCGTTACTGTATGAGTCACCACAGCAGAGACGCATATTCAGGGATCCATTTGAACAATTCTGTTTTGAAAATCGGAAAAAGCCCTTTTATTAACATGACTAATGCTATCAACTCTTTATGTGAATGTAATTATTTCTGTGATGTGACAAAAGGCAGCTATTCTATGCGGTGTGGGATAAAGCGGAAATCAATCGGATTTCTTCAGTGTCCCAGTACGCTTTCTTGAATGCTGAAGGCCTCTGTTCTGCAATGTGTTGTTAAGTCAGACAGCAGATTGGTTTTCAATACACATCGGATCAGCCCACACGCACATTCAACTTCTCAAATGTCTTTAACATGCAAATACATCTCATACAAAACTTAGGTGTTGAGATCAAACACGTGCTCTACAGTATACGATGATCAGTATCTACAGCAGGGACCTCATCTGTTTAGGCCTATTACCTCCATTTGTACATTTCAAGGCTAGATATTATCTAAGTATGCTGTGTCCTCATAATGCAGATGTCAGGGTTGGGGAGCCCTCACATTGACAGCATGTGCACATCCACAGAAGGCGTAGCCTACAGCACACTTCAGCGCATGAATAATAGCCTCAGGTATACAAGGCATGGTAAATACGTGCATGAAGAGAGTGTCTTAACACTAGCACCTCTGTGGTGCATTCACGTGACCCCATAACACACCGAAGACGTTCACAAGAGCACTTGTGTCATGCTCCGTGACGGAGCATGACTGCGTTTGTGAAGTGTGATGGATGCTGGGGCTGGATCATAAAGGCTCTCATAGTCCAGTGTGCACTCTTTGAAGTCCGCACGCGGCTCCTCGTCAGTGACGCACAAAGCAAGCATGTAGGAAGCCTTTGATAATAAAAAGCTTACAGAACAATAATGCATGAATTCATGGCAAGAAAGAGACTGTCGGAGCTCCAGGCTCCATACCCACCGAACAAGCGTGCTGCACACACCCACACATACCACCAAAACCAGATTGCACAAATGTAAATGTACATCTTTATTATCATTTTAATTTCCTGCTACAATGCTATCTCCAGAAATGGACGTTTAGGTTTCAGCGGTAACGCTGAGTTCAGTAGGTTTATTTGAACTACCATACTAAATACACAAGACTACATGAATCTCCCATTTCTTCCTACCATCACCTTGAAGTGAAAATATTTTTCCCCTTTGTATATTTGTAGAGTGAGCTTCTATCACGCTCCACTTTCTGTTAATGTGGTCACTGTAAGGCTCTCTTATTATGTTATGAGTATCCAAACATATGAATTGCTGCAGCAATGCAGTTACCAACTAATAGCTTAACTAATACAACTGGAGAGGGGTGGAGGCATAGGTCAACATTACAACCAGCACTTAACTCTGGCAAGTGGAAGGGAATCTGTTCATTCATAACTATGTTATATTAAAAATATGGCCACTGTAGTCATTCTTGAAAAAACTTTATGAAGCAACAGAAGATTGCCTTGTCCTCATTCACATATTTAAGCGTTGTCAAAACTGTCATTAAAAAAAGGCTGAATTTACTATATCTGTCCACGGTTTATTAAAGGGATGTAGGAATTCAAGTGTAGAGCTTTACTGAAGATTAGTGTTAGCGATCCAAATCAACCATCTGATCAAGGCTGATCTGCATTGACAGTCAAATATTATGGGATATTGAAACTCATGCTGAGTTTCAGGAGGTTAAACAACATGATGTAATATTGATAGTCACACAGGCATATGGTCTCTAACCACTGCCACTGTAGCTTTCTAGATAGACCGTCACTCAACATTGTGCAAGAGTAAGTTATGTGAGGCTATATCTCCTGCTTTGTACCTGTGAAGTATTGCACTACAATCCACAGCCTCTCTGTCACCAAAACTTTAAAATAATAAAGAAAAAGAGCATGATAAAAGAAGCGGTAAATATGTATTAAATCAAATCTATTATTAACCACATGCACTTGTTGCTGAGTGTAATTATTACGTTGCACGTTTCTCACTTACCAGGGCTCTCGCGGGATATCTCTCTGTCCAAGCCTGACACTACAAAGAGAAAACTGACAATATGGAGACATCTGGGAGGTCACGCATCACTCAAGATGTACTGTGTGATACTGTACTGAGATGGGAACTGAGGAGGCAATCACATGCAATGTGAGCAGGCTACTGCATGTTGAGATTGATGTACTGTAGATACAAAGGGCATTGTATGGCCTGGGCATCGAGTTAAACCGTTAATGACTAGTCAGCTACTTATAAGCAGAGTGCAGGAGACATGAAAGAAGCCCCGGAATCGTCAGGTTTTGACGGGTTATGGAGGCTTTGGAGAATACAAGAACAGGAAAGGAGAAAGGAAGGAAGGAAAGGAAGGAAGGAACATGTCAGTGCATACACGCTTTTTAAGTGTATGTGTGTGTGTAATGCATGTATAACACGATTTTCCGCATTGCTCCTAATAACAGAGAATGTTAGAATGTTCAAAGGCCCTTTCTTATCAGACTAGACTGAAAACAAAACTAAATACACAACCTTTCTCTGCACATGCACACACATGCATGCGTACACGCCCACTTTACAAATGTACTGTATATGTTGCAGCAAGGGGTACATAAAACTGTTTACACAAGTGCAGTGAGAGAGACACACAACAGCATGGCTTCGCTCAAGAAAATCCAATCTGCATTTCTTCTAGGACCCGCCAAAAACATATTCACAATTTTGACAAGTACTATGTTTGCAACTTACTTGTTACTTGTACTAAACTAATCCTGTGTAAATGACAAGAATATTTACAATAGTGCGGTGGGTGGTCAATGTTTCAGTGTAGGCTAAACTGTGCATTTTATAATTACTTAGTTATTATTATTGTGTGATTATTATGGATGGCACAATCCAATTTGTTCAGGCCCAATACCGATTCCGATACCTGCACTTTGGGTATCGGCCGATCCCGAGTACTGACCTGATTTGAGTGATAAATGAAGTATTCCTCACTGTGACTGAGGAATCGTGTTTTGTGTAAGGAACCATCAGGCTTGAACATTGCTGTCCTAACTCTGTATGCATTTAATTGAGAAGTTTGGTTAAAGTTAAGTTACAACCCATCTCTACTTTAGGACCTACAGCAGGGCTATTCAACTCCGATCCTGGAGGGCCGCACCCTGCATGTTTTAAATCTCTCCATGCTCCAACACACCTGATTCAAATCAACGGGTCGTTATCAGGCTTCTAACAACATTAATCAGGCGTTGGAGCAGGGAGAGATCTAAAACATGCAGGGTGCGGCCCTCCAGGACCGGAGTTAAATAGCCCTAAACCTACAGTATATGTACATTAGAAACCTGCTGCTTACAGTGTGGTCTGGGTAGTTTAGACATGTCTAATGCTTGACAGTAGACCTACGCGGGTAAATTAATTCAATTGGATCAGCCTCATGGATCGGTTACAACTGTCCAATTGTCACCGATACCAGTCCAGCTATTTAAGTCAGTATTGGACCGATTTCCGATCTCAGTATCGTATTGGTGCCATCCCTAGTGGTTATACCATTATCATTGAAGGACTCTGAGGTGAAGGAGCTGAGAGGAGATTCAGTGGTGGTGTCTGATAAGCATGTCACCTCTTCCACTAGGTCAGGCCCATGCCCTAGGGTGGCGGGATCAGAAATAGAGAGAATATTACGTTTACCATGGACGTTGACCTGTTTCTACTCTAATCTTTTTTTGCCATTATTTTTGCATTTTAAAACACACAAATATCTAAAGCAATCAGTATTCCTAAACAACATTGATTGAACTGCACATACCTACTGTTCCCCAGAGACTGAGTCATATGAGAACCTATCTATCATTCCTACAGGAAAGAATTATACATTCTCAATGCAGCACGCTGAGTTATCCTTAGGGGCTCGGCTAAGAACCGTTGATGACAGGAATAAGCAAGATGGACAGATTAATGAGGTGTACGATATATGAGTGCTGCTTACTTTGAGCTAAAATATGGGTTATTTCGCTGACAGAAAGGAATTAAATAAAAGGTGTGTACTGATATTTTCCCCATCACAAAACAACATTATTTATTTATGATTGTCTGGACACACTGAACACACTGCGGTCTTTGATCAGAGGTTAAACACCTACTGGGGCTGTGTGTGTGTGTGTGTGTGTGCGTGCGTGCGTGCGTGCGTGCGTGCGTGTGTGTGTGTGTGTCAAGCTCCCATGATCGTGCGGGATGCTTGCTTCCCGCTCGATCATGGTGGCCAATGGCGGTACTAAGTTTGGGGGCAGAAAGACAATTTCCCATTGACACCCATTAGAAAACAAGCACATCTTAATCAAATATTCACATTGCTTGAACACCACCCAAGATTTAAAACACTTCATATATACTGTATCATTTATATTATGAAGTTTAATGTGAGGGGATTAATAAAAAAAGAAAGGAAAGGTTTTTTTCCTAAAACCCAGGAAAGCGGTTTTTTTCTTGCATGACATCATCGCAGGGATTGAGCAAATTCCGCGCCTTTGAGTTTTGTTTGGTAACCATGGAGTCGAGACAGGCAGCCCAGCTGGGACACCCGCACTCACAAATGTAGTCTATGCAGTGACCATGACCAAATTATGTAGATATATTGTGGATTAAAACAATTAAAATATAGGTACATGTCTTGCTCTGCATTTAACAAAACATATCAGGTAATTTGGGTAAGCTTATGTAGACAAGAAAATGACAACATGTACAGTAGGCCTATATTAAAACAGTTCATTCCTTTATTACATTCTAAAAACTGTCTAATGCTTTACAAACTAAATAATCACCCACTGTCCCAATGAGGACGATAGCGATGTGAACGTTTGTAAGCAACCGTTGAAACAAATGCACATGGTTGCTATGACATCTGCCCCCCAAAACTCAGATTAGGCTCCGCCCCTATCGCATTATGTGCTTTTGAACAGTTTCAGTTGAAATGAATGGGCGTCATTTTTACGTGTGTGCGTGCGTATGTGTGCGTGTGTGTGTGTGTGTGTGAGCAGGGTCATGGTCGTACCCGGTGGACTGTGCGTCCTCTCTACCTCGTAGGCCCTCTGTTCCCACTGCTCCTCCCGCTCGTCTCTCATTGGCCCCCGCCCCTCATTGCCCTTCCAGGACACCTTGTGGGCGGGGCTGTGCTCTGATTGGCAGGCCAACGTGGACGGGAGGTTGGGCGCCACGCTGCATACGGCCACCCCGCGCCTTCCGGGAGCACCGCGCGTATGACACAGGTCCGACAGGAAGCTGCTGAACTGTGGAGAGTAGAGGAAAACGCACACGCACACACTCAGATGTGTTACTGACACACACCAGTGGCCAATGTCAGCAGTGTTTCCCTCGGCAGAAGGAACAGGAGTTCCTCAACTGCATAGTACCCAGACCATGCTAGCATAGATGCAGCTTTGGCGTTGCTAAGCTTGTACCTACTGTATTGCACGTTTCACACAGAGGTTGCAGACCAAAGTGCTTTACAATTGAAGAAATGAATAAAGAAACAGATTATGAAATGGTCAAATTAAAATAAACCAACACACGGAATATTATCAACAATATAGTACTGTGCATGTGGGTTACATTAGTGCAAGGTAAATACAATACAATTATTCCATGGAGGGGGATTTCCTTTATCCCTTTAACTGACATATATATCTTCAATTTAACATCAAACACATTGACTGTGTGAACAGGAGTACGGTAAATGAAAGCACGTTATAACAGTGGAAATAGCAGTTGGGCTAGTGCACACGTTAATTGTATATATTCATGAGAGACACTCGAATGATGGATTATTTTTAGCCAAACCTTAGTGGAAAATGTTATTATTGAGATAAGGAATCCGTAGAGAATAGACGAGGGTTTAACACAATATTATATATTGGCTTTTATATATAGCAAGCTTGTTGTAAGATAAATGATAACGCTTTAAGGTGAGACATGTCATTACAACAGAGTGCAGCTAGTGATAATGCAGAGGAAACACATGTAACGCGGATGTAATGCCAGCTCTAACAACAGTGCACAAACACACACCTGGCTGTCTTCGCTGGAGGTGGTCTTGTCACCGTCCACGCTCAATCGTCCCTGGTTACAGAAGACTCCCGGCAGTGGAGGGTGAGTAGTGGGACGCACCATGACCTGGGGAGGGCCCAGAGAGCTCGCCCCGCCATCACCACAGCTGCTCGCGTCCCCGGGGGAGCCCGGTATATGCATTGACTTGAATTCCATGCCCTCGGATCCCATGCCGGTCCTCTGCAGCATGTAGCTGGTCCCCGTGGAGATAGCGGAGACCCCCAATACTGCCCCGGTGGCCGGGCCGCTGTCCAAATCCTTCCTGAACGTGAGCTTCTTCCTGAAGGTCATGAAGAAGATGAGGAGAAGGATGATGATGAAGCCAAGGACACCGATGCCGATGATCTCTCCTGGGCCGAGATAAGCCTGAGCCTCCGCCTGGGCAAGATAAGATTAAATCATAGAAGACGTAATTATATTACAGTACAAATACTGTATATATGCAATTCAAACCCTTTTATCCAAAGTGTCGTACAATGTACAGTACGATTACAATTATGAAGCAGCTACGGGTTAGGCATCTTGATCAATGATTCTTACAGTTAGGTCAGGGTTATTGGAGATCGAATCCACAACCTTTTGGGTTGGGAGCCAAGCACCGTGACTACCTTCTGTATCCTGCTCTCTAATCGAATGCATATTTGGAAACTGCATTTGTTACAACAGTACACCATGAAAATGTTAATACATTTAAGCTAGTTGATCTACTCATTGATCTGCGCGTTTAAAAACAGGCTCAAGTAAAATACAATTAATGAAAACAAGTCACATTTATTTCAAGCTGTGCAACAAAGTTTTACTCTGCATTTAATAACGGTTCATTCAACCCTTTTTACTATTTTCCCTGGTAAAAATATTGTTCTGTGTGCCCATAATTACAAACAAGTGTAAAATATTGACTGGGACAAAATGGTCTTTGTTATTGATCCAAGAGGGAAAATTAAGTCACAGCAACACAGTCAGGAATCGGTTATGGTATAAAGACATGAAGTACCACTTGTTTGCAGTACACAAGCTTTATCATGTAAATCGATGGGGAATGATGACGTGTCTCAATCTGTGGTCTTCCATAATTACACTTGCCTGTTTGAGTGCATCCACACTGACAAGTACTGTATGGCAACATGAAGTACACTATAAGGGATGTTGTACTCATAACATTTTTTATTCACACACTACTACTGTAAGTATGGTACATACAAATGTACATACATTTGTTGAACTGTATGAATTTTATCCAGCACGCTACAGAACCTACGCACAACAGAGGCCATACTCTGGACCTAGTAATAACCTTTGGCTTGTCTGGCCACGTTTCCTCTGTTGTGGATGTAGGTCTGTCCGATCACTCATGTGTCTTCTTTAATGTAAATGATTTTATACAACAAGATATTCAAGATCGAACTGTGAGGAAACGCTATCTTACTTCT
>JAODTR010044147.1:0-19227 GCA_025399935.1 Amblyopsis rosae | reverse complement strand
CAGATTTGTACATTTCCATCACTCGAGGCAAAAGTTATGAGCAGATACGTTTTTCAAAAATAGCCCATTTTTGACCTTTTGAGGTGACCCCACAAAATTAAGTTTCAGAGATGGTGAGACCCTAGGCTACTTGTGTGCCAAAATTCCCAACTTTTTACCACACAGTTCTAGGGGTTTCCATTGACTTAAATGACAGAATAATAATAACAAGAAAACGTACAATAACAATAAGGGCTTCGCCCCTTCGGGGCTAGGCCCTTAATAATAATAATAATCTTTATGTGTATAGCACTTTCATACAGAATTGCAGTTCAAAGTGCTTTACCGAGAGGGAATACACAAGCGTGCTTCCCATAAACAAATACAGAAATGCAGAAAAACATTAATAAAATAGTTTTTTTTTAAAACAAATTTAAGTAATTTCCCTTATCCTTTGTGTTGCTATGTCAGAATGTCAGCACCATGCTAATCCGGTGGAGGAAGTGCCAGATGTTTATTCCAGTAGCATTATTATTAGTTATCATGTACATGTACATGTATCTTATGGATGGTTATATCCCCTTGTGCCCACTTACCTCAGTGTAGGAATTACCAAGACTCCCTCGTACGCATACGAGGGGGCCGGTAAGCCTCAGATATACAGACCCTGCATGTATATTCACCAAACAACTACAGACTATTAGACTATGTTTGTTCGGTGGGATTTATATACAGACAACGGTACAATGCAGTGTTACTATACATAATCCGTCTGTTGAAATTCAGACAAACAATAAACTACAGTACACACATACATACATACAGGTACCTACATAATGGTACCTACTGTACATACAGTGCATACACTGAATTCAACTGATTTACAGTTGGTCAGTAGAAGCTGGAAGATATATGGTACACTACACTATGACTCTACAATAACAACTTAATAAAAAAAAGGAAACGAAACTAACGAAATTATAACGAAATTATTAAAAAAAAAACATAAAATTAATTAAAATAAATACTGTATTACTGTAGTTGGCCTCTTGCTATTTTAGCATTAAGGGCTTTAATAGACATGGGGACAGATTCGTTTTTAAAGCGATTGAGTCTGCACCGGGGTATTCTGAAGCATCTACCTGAGGGAAGGAGCTAATACTCAGGGTAAGGGACATGGGTAGGGTCTGACTATATTTTTTTGGGCCTGTCGGATGTGTGGGATGCTGCCTGACACCCATCATCATGGTTCTCTGGGTTAACCGGGTGATCTGAGTTTTCAGGTGTATGTTGATGACGCCAAACCAGGCTAAAATGCCATATCGCATGATGCTCTCAGCTATGGCATGATAGAAGAGCAAAAGCACTTTCTGGTTGACATCAAAGACCCTCAGGCCTCAGCCTACGAATGAAATGCAACCACTGTTGAACCTATAGTGTAGACATTATGTACCTGAACACTCCATGTGTAATCATGTAGTTGTTTGGAGTGCTGCATACACATTCATTGGTGTACAAGGTGAACAGAACTGGGGAACTAACGCACCGGGACTTATACCTTGCTGTAGGTGATGGTATCAAATAGCTCAAAGATATCCTCTGGCATTGTGATGTCATCTTCTTCAGAGGAGAGTGGGTGAGAGAAGGCCAAAGCATCCACGGCCATCGCACCACGCAGCTCATTCAGCACAAACAGACTTATCTAAAGAGAGACACAGTTTCCCCACTGTTTGTACCAGTTAAAGAGCAACCAAACGCTAACATTGAACCAGGGAATAGCGTCATCTACCAGTTAGATACATCTTATTGCAATTGCTTTATCTGATTAGTTGAAACCACTGATATATGAATAACAGTGAGATAGTGATGTAAAAACCTAACACTGTCAGCATTGAAAATGAAGGACGTCCATGGGTGGAAGGACTCACTATGTTCCACGTGGGTTCTGCTGAATTGGCTCCCAGGTATGAGACATAGGTGGCAAAGCCCTCATTAAGCCACAAGTCATTCCACCACTGCATGGTTACCAGGTTACCAAACCACTGTGGAGACACAGCATCACCTTAGTTACAACACAATTAAGACACTGTATTTCTAGACAGGAGAAATTACTAAGCAACCTACAGTACTATAAGAACATTGTCAATTATGTCTGCTCACTGGAAAGCAACTGAAACGTTAGATTTGACTACATTTCTAAAATTAGAAATATCCTAAATGTCTGCTAGGTAGAGATGGACAAATGTGAAGCCAGTTTCCTTTAAGAGCTGCATTAGAGGGCTTGAAAAGACAAATGTGTTTGAGAGAACTTTGCTGACACCTGGTGTAAGAGCCATTATTAGGAATGTAATGTAAATAATTTAATTAGATTTAATAATTTGGTAGTTGCTATTGTGCGTACAATTTACATAATCCTTTACTTCTATTGAGTTACCGGCCCTTTAAGATTATTGCTGTGATGTGTATTACCGTCTGATTATTCAGTCAGAGTTAGTGAGCCCACAGAGCAACACAGTTTTTTGACCGAAGTGAAGAAGAATTGAAGAAACTCTAAATTACTGTTCATTGTATATCTTATTTAATTTGCTTTTATTTACTAAAGTTTAAGAAATAATTGTTGGCTTCCGGAGTTTATTTCGCGTCAGACTTATTGCTGAACAGAGTGGACAACTAACACCATAGATAGTTACATTTTGAAGATGAGACAACGAGTGCAACTACACCCGGTGTTTCCCATCTGGTTGTGCAGGACAACTGACACCTTTATGGTTGTTAAAGGTCGAGTAGGTAATGCTGGAGAAAGATTGTTGATTTTCGAACCTGATTTAACCAAAAGCACATTGCCCTTAAATGCAATAGGGTGCTCTCTCTAAAGCTCCACCCCCTCAAATTGGACACTCATTTCCGGCTGTGATAGTGTTGTGTGGTTCGGTCTGCACCACTTTGTTTTCAAACCTTCACTACCATTCGCAAGCATGCATGATCATACACTTTGCAGTATAACACACAAACAGTGTATATACTGGGCTGTGTATGTACAGCATGCGATTGCTTTTCGACATCTGATTTGCCTACCATATGAGCCAGCTCATGGGAGATGATGGTAGCCACAGACTCTTTGTCTCCATTGGAGGAAATATCTGGGTTATATAACAGGGAGGTTTCCCTGTAGGTGATAAGGCCCCAGTTCTCCATGGCTCCTGCTCCGAAGTCAGACAGAGCTATCTGGTCTAAAACACAGAGAGAAATGAGTCAGGTTTATGTACTTATGTAAGTTATAAAATGATTAACTATTTCATTTACATTTAGTGATTTAGCAGAAGATGATAAATATTGTGAACATGCTGTGACATTTTGTATTGGTGTGTTTCTGTGATTTCAAAATAAACTATTTTAAATCACTTCGTTAATGTGTAGTTTGTATGGTATGTTAATTACTGGTATCTATCGTTATTGATAGTTCATACCAGTAACAGCTTTGTAACATAACAGTATTTAGGGGTGCATAGTCCATTGTTCACTCCATTATATCACAGAGGTGGTTCCTACCTGACTTGTTGAGGGGATAAGGTGAGTCATAATATTTCTCAAAGAAGTCCAGTATGGGTCCTGTCTTATTCAGCGCATAGAGTCCCTGGCCCTCTTCTATGGCCTTTCTGCGAGCCCAGATTCTGATCTGGACACAGTTGCAAGCAAAGCAAAACTCTGATTCCAGTGGCCATAAATCAGGGTTAAAATTCATAGTAGCTGTTATGTGTGTTTTCATGCAGGAGGTGGCAGCATGGAGTTCAGATTAATGCACGCAGGATCAGTAGCAAAGTGGTTGTGTGCATGTAGTTTAACTCATTTAATTTATAATTAATAATAATTTTATCCTGTTTTTCATTATATGATGCAGGCTATAGATAAATAATGCAAGAGCAGCATTGGTGTTTGTGCAGAACAACGATTAAAGCACAAGATATATACGTATTCACACATGTACACTTGCAGATTTTAATGTACAGTAAGTGGAGTGGAACACTTTGCCAGATGTTATCATTAAGATCATTTTACTATACTAAGTATCTGCTAATACTATAATAATTTTTAAGTTATATATTTTCTTTAGGGTAAACAAGTCAAAATTCACCCTAAAGTTAAGATGAAACAGGGAAAAGTAAACTGTTACAAAGCATTACCAACACATCTGCTCCTGCCGGTGAGCTGATGTAGGTGAATTCACAGACGACAAATGCCAGTAAGTACGTAGACATGACTTCTGTTGGATGAAAGCTGGTCTGAGTAAGACTCTGGTCCCCTATGGTGATGTTAACAGGCTCTGTATGAAAGTAAAAACTGTAAATACTGTAGATTCAGTATAGAGCAGAGTTGAAATGTATTTTGTGTTTTGACTTTTGGGGTGGCCACTGTAAACTACTGTAGCATGACAAATACATACAAGTCTGAAATGACAAGCATCCAAATGACAGTACACAGAAAGTCACTCAATACCAAAGTAATTGGTACTGTTGTTTTTGGTTGGAAAGACACTGGGCAGGAGATAATTGCCATGATTATATGGCAGCCTACAGTCTTAACATCAAAACAAAGGGTTACATTTCACAGACCTATACTGCATGATATTTATTTTTGTTGTTTACACTGTTGAATATTTGTAAAATAATGTATTGTTACATAGGTTTTTAATACTTTATCAATATAACATGTTTATAATTTGTATTGTTGCTGCTATCTGTGTACAGTATAATTCTGATAGCTAATTAAACCTGTATTTCTAAACCAATGGCATCAGTGAATTTATCAGATGTCACATTTGTCAAATTTACAATAGATTTGTTACAAAAAGTTTCTTTTTAAGGGAACTATAAAAACAGGTCTTATTCAAATCACATGAAATTTTGAATTATCTTAACTCACATGGTGTCAGTAGTTAAGATAATTCCACTTTTGCTACATGGTGTGGAGAGTTCAGTATAGTGTTTTGCTGCATGTACTTACCATAGTTCATAGCATTGGACAGAGCCACGGTTCCTTGGGGGTGAATGATACTTATGTGGAAGACAGCCTTCATAGCCGGCTCGTCAAAGCAGGGAAACGCCTTCCTGGCATAAGTGGGCTGCATCTGAGTGGTGGCAACAACCCTGAAGAAAGCAAACACCAGCTATTAGTTCTCAAACATCTTACAGAAGACTTAACAAGAAAGCATTCTTTTTTTATTTTTTTTTATTATATCTTTCAGAAAGTAATGTATATTCATTGAGTTAATGTGCTTTATATAGTGTAATGAAAAACCTTTGCTTACAAAAAATATTTATCCTAAATGTAATTGTGTAATTTCATCTGCATTTAACGTAATAATTTATTTATTTATTTATTTATTTAATATTTTGGAATCAAACTTTGATTGTTTGTACTGGAACAGTTACGAAGTCTTATTCTGTCTTTTTCACTTTTCAAACTGAATATAAAACCTCAAACCTCAAGCCACAGCCCAAATAGCTGTCTGCATAGCAAGGGTGGAAATGCACTTTAAAAATATCCATTCTAAGTATAATAGACTTAGTCTTTCAATCTTATTCAGATATAAACAAAAATAGATAGCCTATGCATTATCTCATCACATTGTCACAATATATGAGACTACAAAATGTTTATTTATGTATAAAAACGTCTGGCCCTCTAGATTCAAATGGTAACTGAATTCCAGAGACAATTCAAAGTCCGTTCATACTGTATGTTACCCACTGTTAACAGGCCATACCTCTAAAAAGGCTTCACTCAGACAACATTTGTATCTTGTTAAAATCCTGACTCAACTGGCCCATTTCACTTATCAAAACATTTTGTGATGAGAAAAACAGAATCCCACAATTAACTTTTATATTATAGTTACAATATTTAAGTTAATTGTTAATAAATATATCCAATGAAGGTCAATTAAAACTATTAAGACAACTACTATACTGAAATTAGCAATAACTAAAATAAACTATAAATCATTATACCGTATATATTTTAAATACAGTATATATACTGTATGTATATATATATATATATACATAGAAAGAGCTTGCTTACTTTTTCTGTCCATCCTCCATGTATTCGCTCCTGTAGAAGCCACCGAGGTCGTCCGACAGCTCTCCAAACATCTGTGTGTACAGCTGGTAGGTCTTCCCAGCCTGCAGCCTCTGGCTGAGCTGCAGCACAAGGTACTGTGTGGGGACCTCCAGGAAGGTGTTCCTGATGGCCGGTGCTGGGGCTCCGTCCACGCTGGTCAGCCTGGCGTGGTGGCCCTGAAAGGTGGTGAAGTTCAGCTTGTTGGCGTGGATGAGGACGAGGTCCGTCACCTTCACGCAGAGGAAGACCACTGCCGAGTGTCCGCTGAAGATGTACAGGCCGTCTGCGTTGGGCTGCAGCCTGGGCCACAGGGTCACATTGTAGGAGACGGGAGACAGGGAGTCAGGGAGCCTGTAGCTGTGCCAGGGCTCCTCAGGGCCGGGGGGAGGGCTGGGAGAGGAGGCTGGGGAGGTGGAGGTAGGGGCGACTTCATTCCTGGACTTCTCCCGAGAGTAGAGCACTGACAGGGATACGATAGTGGCCACTGCTCCCAGCGTTGCCACCACAACCACAGCTGCTACCAACTTACTGATGTAGAATCCCTTCCCCATGCCTACCCAAGAGGAACAAGGTCAGCGGTGGTAGCTGTTTCTGTTTATGCTTGTTGTGATTCTGCCCCAAGGTATTCATTCATCTCAGGGGCGGGGCAACGCAGCAGAAGGTTCATAACAGTTGTTGTAAAACAAGAAAAGTGATAGGAAGTCTTTGTGATAAGTGTTCTGTGAACTTTACACTTCCAAGTAGTAGATAGGCTGGGTGACTGCTGTTTGTGCATTTGGAAACATCTGGAAGAAATCTGAGTGTTTGTATGTGCGTGGGTCTCTGTGTGCAGCACAGAGAAAACAGGAATGAGAACAAAGACTGGTTTAAATTATGAGAAGTAAAATCATATTTAAACTTTTCAAATAAGTTATACTTTAGAACTGTGACAAATCCTAAAAACCATTTAGCTGGGTATTGTAAACTCGTAGCTTGATGATGACTCCTCTGCTTCATGTGACTATATTATGTTATATGATTATGAAAATGTTGGCAGTGTGTAATTAGTCATTTCCTTTCCTCTAAATCATAAAATAAGATTGTGGTATCTGAAGCTGAGTGACAAGTTGGGGGACGTTGCTGACACTTCCATTACTGTACACAACACAATGAACAACACACAAAATGTTGTAGGTCTTCTCTTTTGGATGTCTCAATCATCAGTGCAAACTAGTACTAGAATTTGAAAATATACATAATGTACTTTCTGTAGCAAACATATTTTTACATGTTTTGATTTTATCACTGAAAGTACTTGATTTTATTAACTCACAGAGACATGGCTAACTCAAGAAGACTCAAGTCCACACACCAAACAATTCCTCCTGATTTTACATACCTTCACAATCCTACCCTGACAGATATCAGAGAAGGGGTTGCCGTAATATTTTAAATACTTTCAACTCATTTGAGAACCTTGGTTTTATATTAGAAAAAAACATTACTTGCACTTTTAATCAAGTTCTCTTAACTGTATATTTCTATTGCTACTTAAAGGTGAAGCAAGCGATTACAATAAAATACATTTTACACTTTTAAACGTGGTGTTCCAACCAGTATAAACATAAAACAACACTATTCCAGCCATGCATCCAAACTGGGGTGAACGTCTGAGAGGAGGATACATTAGTTTAGATGTCTAGTTCAAAAATCAACTATCACCATTGCTTTCTCCCATACAAGTCTTTTATCACCATGTCCATTAAACATGGTACTGTACTGTATGTGAGATTTGTCTGTTCCTGCACTTATTGTATCCCATATACTGTAGCACTATTATGAATTAAGCCAGGCCCCATACTCTCACTCTAAACATGTTATGATTTATAAAACTGGTTTATAGATTGTCTAGTCTGGTTTGTCCCCTCAGTTTGTGTTTTAATTTAATGTTTTCATTGAACATTTGGCTACAGTAAGTAAAATGTATGATTATTTTCACACTGGAAATCTGCCTAGCTCAATGCAAACTGCTGAAATTACTGTACATCGACCCCAAAAGGAGACAAGACGGACAATATTTTATCATATAGGCCATAGCTTGTAGAGTGTGGAAATATTACCAAGTGGCTAGATTTTCAATCAAAACAATCGCATTTCACTCCCACTTTATTCATGAAAAACATGTTACAGTATATGTTACTCTTGCATCACTGAATAAACAAAATGTCCAGTGATGCATTAAGTATTCTACTGTGTATTTAGGTTATTTAAATTCAAAACTGTGACAATGGCATACTTTTGCATGCACTCTCAGACTCACACACACACACACACACACACACACACACACACACTAAACATTAAGTTGGCCAACAATTACAGTACAAAATGGCATTCATTTGTTTAAAATAATTTGAGGCTCTATATCGTTCTAATTCCCAGCTGTCATATTGGACATACTTTATCTCCCCATTATTAAACCATCTGTTTCAGTTGGTGTAACTTGAACCTGACCGGGAATGGGCTAGAGCTGGGGTGGAGAATCCTGGTCCTGGAGTTGGAGACCCAATGTCCTGCATGCTCCAACACACCTGACTCTAATGAATGGGTCGTTATCAGGCTTCTAGCAATCCATTCATTAGAATCAGGTGTGTTGGAGCAGGCAGCATCTAAAACATACTGGACAGTAGCCCTCCAGGACCAGGATTGCCCACCCCTGGGCTAGAGGATAGGTGACTGGTTACTATTCATGTTTAAGAGAGGAATTTGGGCAAAATTGGGTTTTTAAAGAAAGCACAAAAACCAACAACACATCTGGAAACCGTTATGACTTTTCCAAAGTTGAGAGGGGAAGTTGGTCTCAACTGTATATTGAGTGAATACACAGAATTTTAAAACAGAATTTTATGACCAGCACTCCTTCATCCAAGTGTTCCTAGCATGGTCCATTTGCACTGAAGCCTTTCGAGGCATAGTTCTCCTGGTTACATGCGTTCTCTACCCTACTTCATTGGATGTGGTTTCTGTAGTGATTTTGATTCACAGTTGATCCCTGATCCATGAGCTGTTATGCAGAATCCTCCATAAGCCACTTCAACACAAGGGCTTTGTTCTCTGTCACCCATTTGATGTTGGATGTGGTTCTCTCGATAGCCTGCTCCAGGGCCAAGGTCGCTGAGCCAAAGCCAACGTGCAGATTGGCTTCCTTAAATTGTTTCAGCTGCAAAAGAAATACAATAATTGTATTAACTCATTCATGAAATACTGTACGTAAATTTCAGATATTTTGTTGTATTCAATGTAAAGGTGTACTCATTTGTCTTGTCCTAGTTTAATAATAAAAACCATATAGGAGACAGGTAGAGAAAAGTGAGAGCCTAGAGGGGATGAATACTTTTGGTGAGGAGGTAGAGGACATTGAGCATGTCCTCTCAAGAGTTTCAAACCAAAGCAACAATGTTTTGGCAACATGGCTTTCTCCACTAGGACAGTGCCGGAAACAAGTCAAAGAGTGCACCTTCAGAGTATTTCAGCATACTTGTGATCTGAACTGCATCATACCTCTTGAAGTTCAAACTCTGTGGAAAATCTTTTTGTTACTCCTGTTACTAGTTTAGACATAGAAAAAGATCCTCGTCCATACCTGCCAGACAAGACACAGTTTAAGGACATGTTGTCAAAAGATGAAGCACTAACCTAAATACATCTAATACACACTAGGAGGGAACACAAAACAGAGAATTGTGTTTAACAAGGTACTGCAAGATCATTATCTTAATAACAATGTGGTCAGTGTAAAGGCTTATATGATCGTCTTACTGTTGGAAGATGTAGCTCCATTTGGTTCTCACAAAGTTCCAAGCTAGTGGCATTCCCACCACATTGTGGGCTATGGACTGGATGATTCCGGTGGCATCCTGCTTACGGATCTTAGTTGGGTCCAGTGTATATTCCAAATACCTGTACATTGAAACATAGAAAACTGAATGTTACAATAATGTATTTCTCTCTTAGCTTTGTTATTTTTAGTTTAGCCTAATTTAGTTCACTTTTAGTGTTTTGCGTACCTGATTAGAAGCCAGGGGACTTTGGTGCAGGATAGACCGAACCTCAGGCTGGCAGCTTCCGTTGCCAGGGTAGAGTTCTGGAACATTCTCCAGGCAAAATCCCATTCCTCCATGCCACCGAAGGCAATAGCATGGCAGTACACTGTGCTCTTCAGGTTAGGATGGATCCTAGTCAAAGAATTCACAGAAAATCAGCTTGTCAAGTGTAGTTAAGGTTAGGCCCTAATGATTAGTGCATTCACTGTGACTTGGAAGTGCTACCGATGAGGAGTACTGTACACCTTTGTCCTGCCCTTTGTTGATCTCCCTGTCAAGGTGGTTTGAGTTCATGCACTGTAGGTGATTAGACATGTTCTCATGTGTGTGGGTGTGTACACTGCTTGTTCAGTCTTTTTTAGTATATGCAGATTTTTCATTATATATAGTCTCAGCTAACTTCAAACCCAGCAGTCTAATCAGCCAAATAAACTTAAGACGTAACAGTTGCGTGGATTTCTATTTCTCAGACTAGACATGAAGAAAGTTTACATTTAATCTGTAGCACTTCCGGCTACTTTCCAGTATAAAGAATAGTCCCAGTTCTTGAAAATTAAATACTGTCTGTTTAATGCAAGATATTGTATATATGTTGTACAAGAAGAACTGTGCATCATTCCTGGGGCCTATCTTCAGTTAGTTGTTATTGACTGATGCAGTGCATCCTGGTGACGTAGGTTACTACCAAACTGTTGATAAAACAACCTACAAAATAACATGATGCACACTCTTGATAAACTTGTACAGTATGTTCTTAAAGGGATATGTAATGTGCCTGTTATATTTCAACTACAGTATGTTAAAGTCAACACCAGACACTGGTACTTCTCCATTCGACGGTAGAAAAAAACATGAATCCACTGCGGTGAGTTTCAATCTGCACTCATTGTGTTACTACTAAATTAAGATTGACATTTTCACATCAATGTTTGACTGAGTTCACATCAAGTTTAAATTTTTGTTTCATTATTCTTTATTTCATTGTTGTGTTTCTGATTGGTTCTCCCTCTTGAATAATGACACTTTACAATTACACACAATTCACCTACTATTGTCCGTGTCGGATAGATTCAAAATAATTTTAACACCTCATCACACTTACGGATTGTGGCCAGGGTTTTCCATCCATCGTCTGAACCAGTTTTGGATTAACTCTCTGCAGCCCTGCACGCTCATTTTGCAAGCCACACCAATGGCATTAATCTGGTTATACCTGGGAGGGTTGCACAGCAGATGTTACATTTTTATTTCCCATTAGAGTTACATTTTATACCACCTAGACTTTATCTAAAATTTGTCTTTATCTAAGTTTTGAGAAGTCTTGTTATAATTACACTCTTAATTCATTGCAATTTTCTCCAATAACAGCCATGTAAAATGTGGCTATTGTGGTTTTGCCAATTTGGAGAAATACCTTGATTAGGATTATTTGCATGTAAACGATAATGAAATTATAATTTAGCATTTACAGCCTTGCTAGTAGACTAGTAGTTGTAATTCAACTTTAGGTCTGTATAGGAAGAGAGTCCTATGCTGTAAACTGGGTTCTTATCAAATAAATAGATACAACATAAGTTAGTTTACATGAAAACAGATTTGTAATCACTTACTGGTCATTGTGTCCTGGCGGTACTGTGGTCCAGTTAGCAGTTAGCATTTTAAAGTGCTCAAAAAGTGGCTTTATTTTCTTCCTAAAATATGCCTGAAGAGGTGAAAAAAAGGATTTAGTTACTAAAGAGTATTTAGTACTTTTCTTTCAGCTGATTTCTTACTAAATATTTGTAATAAAGTAGTAAGTCTGTGTAATGCAGGACCAGTACCTGTAAAGCCCCATACACCTCAGTGCGATCAAACATGAGGATGTAATAGTTGAGATTATTCAGAGCAGACTCCCAGGGGATGTAGTCTCTCTCGTGGAACAGGTACTTTGTGGATCTCAATGCCAGGGTGGTATTGATGAGTTTGGCTCTAAAGGGAAATCATTTATATTATTCATATGGTAAAGTATTTTAAACTAACGTTCTCTTCAGGCAGTTTTCTATACCGACATGCAGATTGGTCCAGAATGCATGAAATCTTCAGAAACACCAACATGATAACAAAGAAACAGCAGATACCATAGACCCAACTACCCATTAAATGAGATCAAATGTACTCACCTGGCCAGATTAAAGGCATCATCCACTATCTGCGCTCTGTTCATGGTTGGTATAGCCTGCCAGAGAAGAAAATGATTATCCAATCGTCCCCCACATATACAGTACAGTGGAGAACCTAATTTACATAATCAACATCCTCAGTGGCTAACAAACTATGCAACTCTATGCATCTTGCCTTATGGTTTGTATTGAGCAAGTCCAGAAGTCTTTGCCAGTTCTCAGGGTCATAGTTCACTCTGAAGTATCCTGACACGTTAATGTTGGCCAACACCCAGTCCTTACCCAGTGCTTTCATCGCAACGTTAATGTCTGGAAAAGATCAATTGGGGAGAACACACAGGTGAGTATCGTGTTATTATTTTAGAAATCTATGACATCATAAGACATCTATGCCTATGTGCAGAATCCAACACAGCCACTACCTGCCAACTTAACCCTATACCTACTTCTCTTCTTCAATAAATCTTGTGTGACATCCTACTTTCCTCTACTCCCTGACCAATTCCTCACTGTCCACTGGCTCCGTCCCAGCTCCCGTCAAACAGCCAGAGGTAGACCACTACTTAAAAAACCAACCCTTGATGCATCAACCGCCCAGAACTACAGACCGGTATCTCTTCTTTCTTTCCTATCGAAAACCCTTGAGCGTGCTGTCTAAGTTAAAAGTGCTTTTATTGTCACATACACATACAGGTACATGTAGCGAAATTCGTTCTCTGCATTTAACCCATCCCTCAAGGGAGCAGTGGGCAGCCACTGTGCAGCGCCCTGGGACCGATTCCAGATTGGAGCCAGTGTCTTTGGTCACATGTCCTCCTGTCGTCCTGGACAACCAATAATCCTGTTCAGCCAACATCACCGCAACGTCCAGAGCTTGCAGATTCTCCCTCTACAACATTAGAAGAATAAGACCATTCCTCACAAAAAATGCTGCGCAACTATTGGTTCAAGCTGTAGTGATCTCCCGCCTAGACTAATGCAACTCGTTGCTCGCTGGACTACCTGCTTATGCTACTAGACCCTTGCAACAGGTTCAAAATGCTGCAGCATGCCCCTTACTCGGAGACGTCCACTGGCTCTCGGTTGCGGCCTGTGTTACAGAAATTGCCATCACACCCGCATCCGCTTCAAAACTTGTGTTGGCCTACAAGGCAGTAAAGAGAACCCACCACTTCAGAATACACCTCAGGACCCCAATCCCTACTCCTTAGCACTCTACTAACAAACCTCTCTAACTTCTATTTTTCTCAACAAAAAAAAAAACTCCTTTCTCTTTACTTTTTTCCTTAGAATATTAGCACTTTATTGGTACTTTGACTTCTAGCAAATAGTTGCTAGAAAATGTGATAAATGTTTAAATCCCCTGGTACGTATATTACATAATGTATGGATGTATGTAAGGTATGACATAGTTAGCCCTAATGACATGCTGCTGTTATTCTAACAGAATGTCGGCTGCATACAGCAACTGGTGTATGATCTCTTCTACTGTTGACTAATGTACTGTTTGTAAGTCGTTTTGGATGAAAGCGTCTGCTAAATGATGTAAATGTAAATCCCTTTCTGTGTTATATCTATATTATTGGCCTAATATAAACATCTAGCATTCTGTACCTGACTTAGTCTGTACCTGACTTATCCAAGAGCCAGAACTGTTCTTGATCCACACCCGTTTTCATCCATTTAATGGGCACAAACCAGGTATAGCTGCACAATGGAAAACATAGATAAGCCAAAGATAGTTATTATTATTATTATAATAATATTATAGTGCAAATACAGTATGATATGCAGCAAATATACTGTCAGTGTTTCCCAATCCTGGTCCTACCACTGTCCTGCATGTTTAATGCTGCATTCCAGACATCTTGGAAGTCGCAAATTTTCAACCTCCTACTAGAAAAAGTACAATGGAACGCCAAGTTGATGTTCCTACTGTACATGTGAACTCTGGGCGCATCCAACTAGTCAAGTCAATAGTCAATAAATCTTTATTATCCCAAGGAGAAATTATTTCGGCAACTGGAGAAACTACCCCAACTTCCTGGTTTAACGTCACCATTGTTTACATAGGTGCGTTATGTAAACAGTACCATCAACGAAAAGGCAAAGTATATTTACCTGTATTTAATTAAAACAATACATGCTAACATAGTAAAACCTGTTATATATCGATGTCAAATAGCCTATGTCGCCAAAATTATTAAGTACAGTAGTTGGTTACAGTCAGCCATGTTTAGTGTCACCTGGAATGCTTAGGGTTAACCCTAACCAACCCCTAACCCTCGGAAATCGGAAATATCAACTGGGAAATATCCCACCTCCAACTGTCAGGAACACTTGCTGCTCAAACACACCTGATTCAAATGAACGGGTTGTGCATCGGCAGCTCGATAACAAGCCATTCATGTGAATCAGGTGTGTTTGGGAGTAGTATAGGGAGACATCTATAACATGAAGGCTGTGGTTCTCCAGGACCAGGGCTGGGAAACACTTCTCTATATAAATGTCTCTATCACCCACGTATTATTTAAATATATTTTCTATCATGCATTGCAAAATAGTATTAGTTTAGCATTTAAGGTGTTTGCTTGCATCTGCATCTTGGGTGTCTGTGTATGTGTCCTACCTGTACCCTGACAGAAATTTGTTCAGAAAACAACATTCAATCTTTATGTGCCTGACTTAAAGTGCACCTCTGTATTGAGTGTACAAGTTTAGAAATCCTGAATTCCAGTCCTACTTGTACTGGGACAGTCGCTCCACCACAGAGTCTGAGTCCAGCAGGAAGTGGTTCTGGGTAACCTGACCTGTCTTGGTATCTATGGTAACCACAGGAAACCCCATTTGAAGAGTCCAGCGGTTCATGATCTCATGGACTGTGTGTGGCAGTCGAATGCCTGGCGTGCCATCAACTGCCTGACAGAGAGACAGGCAGAGATGTAACTGACAGACAAACTGGAAGTTACACATACTGTAAATACGCAGGCAGACACTTTAAGAAGGTTTAAAAGAGGTGTTTCTTGGTGAGAGTTGGTGAGCGTACCTGCTGCAGGTGATTCCACAGGTCTGTGTCGACTGTGTTACCAAATGCAAACCTGTTCAGGTATGACTGCAGACAAACACAGGCCCAACACGACATATTAACATGGGAATAACTGTACAGATATGTACTGTACAGTATATGCAGTATACTACACACACACAAAATCGTGAGTCAGCAAATTCAAGCGTTCAATACTCACACTGAGGCCTTTGGCAAACACACGCTCTGTCAGAAACTCTGAGAGCATCCGTAACACTGCAGCCCCCTACAGACAGCAATATAGAACACAATCTGCAATGAAATCTTCCATTATAGCAGTATACAAATAGCACCTAAAATGTGACATATATCAAGTAACATTGCCACTCATGAACATGAAAGCATTCTGGACCCAAATAAAAACAGGTAACATCGTTTTTTGCTGGGTCTGTAGCATGAGTTGTCTGACTGTTATAACATGTCTATCAGTGAATCCAGGTCAGTAAATATTTTTAATTATTTTCAAAACTCAACTATTCAAAACAGCCTTTAACTATCTTTAAATGCTTCTCTGCACAGCAACAAAAATGGTGTATCTATATACAGTATATATCTATATACTGTATAGCTAACAGTATATCTAACGGTATACCTAACAGTATATCTACTGTTAGGTATACCAAACGGTATATCTAACAGTATGTCTAACGGTATATCTACACTGTAACGGTATATCTAACGGTGTATCTAACGGTATATCTAACAGTATATCTAACGGTATATCTAATTTTAGTATAATAGCGTGTAGAATATTCTATTCTGTGAATATTGCAGGTGCTATATGCATTCTGATAATTGGAAAATCTATAAGGACGTACCAGCACAGGATAAAGGAAATTAAGCCCTTATGTGTTTCTTCCTTATTTGAACTTTTTTTTCATTATTTTATTGAATTTTTTCATTCATTTTATTATGGGAAGCACGATTGCGCATGTAATTCCTCTCTAATGGTGAGCACGTTTGCTGTAATTTCTATATGAAAAATGGTAGACAAATAAAAAGGTTATTATTATTATTATTATTGATCTCACAGAATTTAACTATGGTACAGGATCTACCATAAAGCATAGTACTGTAGATGCTTAATGCTGTCAGTCAGACCTTGTTGTAGGAGATGCTGTTGAACATTTCGCTGATCTGGGCGGGATCGTTGACATCCTCCTCATGACGAGACAGCGGGTGTGAAGAGACGAGTGCATCCTCCGCAAACACCTTGTGGACGTCATAAAGGACGATGTGTTCCTTCTGTGGTTACACAGAGAGAAGAGGTTCAATCAACAGCCACGGTTGAACCCTCATCTCGGTAGTATCTTTCCTCAAAATTATTCCTCATGCAGACGTTCACCATCAATCAACTATAGTTTCTGGCATGTACTTAACCAAAGGATTTCATATGCCATTGACTTCCATTCATTCTCTCAAAAGCTCAAGACTCTCTTCTCTCAAAGCAGTCTCTACTGGTAGTGCAAATTCTGCAAAAATTACTACAGTTTGCAGAATCAAATTGTAGATTAAGATATATATATATATACACACCTTAAATACAACTGAGCAAAAATAAAATCAGAATAACTGGCAAAATAAACATTATATGCAGAATGAAGACAAGGTAAACCAAATTTGCAGATTCTTGTATTTAGTCTTAGCTCTTAGTTAATATTAGGCATACTGTACAATCTGAAATCACAGTAAGATATTACTTCATTCAGAGCCTCTGCATTTAATAGGAACCTCATAAAACTTGTTTTACAGTGCATGCAGTGACACTGAGAGTGAAGGCAAGTAGTGAAGGAAAGTAACTTTCCAATTTGTAAGAAACCACTTGCCTTAGGCACTGACTATTGAATGCAGTCAAAATTATTTTCTGAGGTTTAAAAGCCCAAGCAATTCTAGTCACTGAAAATGTTATATACAAATAGAGACCTATAGGTAATACAGTACATGTCTGTGGTTTATTCTGTGCAGAATTAGAATACAGGTTTTAAACTTACTATGTTCCATGAGGGTTCAGCAAAGTCAGCACCCAGGTACTCTACATATGAGGCAAAGCCTTCATTTAGCCACAGGTCATTCCACCAGCGCAGAGTCACTAGGTTACCAAACCACTGAAAAAAGTTTGAGTGTTATACAGTCATCGTGATCACTATCACCTGAAAATGTTGCAACTTCAAAATGGTCCCAACATTATTATGTCACAGTGGCCCTCATTTATCAATCTATCGTCCAGCACGGTGGCGGTGGAAAACAGGCGTTATTTAAATACCACGCCCTTAAATATGATGGATTTAGAGGCCTCGTCCCTAGAGTTAACGACATGAAGAGTAATACGTTCAAGAAGAGACACTTACCTCGACCGGTTCAGAGAAGAGGTAAGCTACGCACCACTTTTGTCCTTTACTATAGTAGGCATAGCCGATTTATCATAGCCTATTTAAATAGAAGGTTGGGAAGTTTATTTTTTGTCAATTTTTAATGACTTCAGATCAATCAGATGTTATGGTGTACATCTTTTTTTTTAAATGAACCGCAATGTAGTGGAACAGGGCTCTTTGGGCATAAGATATATTCTGTCATATGATCAAATAACAGCCTGTTAATCTGCAGAACCCCGCAGGCCAAATCACATTTCTCTGTCATGCACGAGTAGGCCTATGCCTATGCCTAGTTCCCTCCGCAGATAAAGACTGGCTTTACAAAATATAATAGTTTGCTATAATTATCCAATATTTAACAACCCGATACGGGTTGATAGTTTATGAATATATGGATGCATTTGCATTAAATGCCTACCTGGTCTGAAAACAGCTCAAAGGTAATTCTCCTAATAAATATTTGATGTTTAGTTTTCTCATTGCTTCATTTTAATGTTTCTTCTGCCTAAATCAGAGAGAAGTGGTGTTCAGCCTTTAAAAAATGAGAACCTGAAAAGCTGAAAATCTGTGCTGAGCAGGCTACGGCTGTTTTGGAAATCTAGATTGTCAGCGTCAGCTCATCAAATAATAACACCCTGTTAACCTACGCTATGCAGAACAGGCCAATGTGGCTTTCTCTGGCAAGGCTATAGAGGGTTACTCCAGCGGACTACACTGGTTTTATTAAAAATAATATTTTGCCGTCATATATTTAAATGAATATCTACTCTTTAATGCCTGTTAGAAACAGAATATGGTCTAAAAACAACTCACAGATAATAATTATCTGCCACCTATACTATGCTGCACCGCAAGTAAGACGACTCAAACACTTGCGTACACGAGATGAGACCTGACGTGAGATTTGATCGTTGCCACCGTTTACGTCCAGATCGGTCCAGATTGATAAATGCCGACCCTTGCGTAGAAATGATCGCACGCACAGATTTCTGTAAATAAATGAGGGCCATTGTGGATGTCACAAGTGTCCAAGACTCATAACACATCTGCTCAAAGGCTTACAGGTACAGCTATGATGAGGATAGGAGTATATTTCTGACAGAGAAATTAACATTTAAAAACCATGACAAGCTGATTTCACAATGGGAGTGAATATATCTTTTTGTAATCATTACATAGCCTATAGTTTGTTTGTGCTATTTATACAATTTATTCTCAAACATAGCAGCTTTTAAGGTAGTCAGATATTGCAAGCTAAATGTAATACACTTTTTGTCATATTCACCAAATATCTCCTCACATTTCGCTACTGTCACAGCTCCCTCTGAGTCTCCTCCCCCTCGTGGCTCGGGGAGACTTCGGCGCTCGTCATCACCGAGCTACTAACCGCGGCCGCTCCCCCCTTTTTGTTCTGTTTGGTTTTACACGCC
>JAODTR010044136.1:0-17881 GCA_025399935.1 Amblyopsis rosae | reverse complement strand
TGGAACCCCTTAGCTGCTACATTAGGCCTTTATCTAAGCTGGAACCCCTTAGCTGCTACATTAGGCCTTTATCTAAGATGGAACCCCTTAGCTGCTACATTAGGCCTTTATCTAAGCTGGAACCCCTTAGCTGCTACATTAGGCCTTTATCTAAGATGGAACCCCTTAGCTGCTACATTGATAGTTAGGCCTAGCTAGCCGCAAGCTAGCTCATTAGCTAGCTAGCTAGCTCGGCTAGGTGTCCGTGCTACCGTTACTGTACGTGGCAGCAGAGAGCCATGCTCCATTAACGTATCACTCCAGACGTGCATCGCTGTACCTGCGTGGAGGCGAGGTGCTGCAGCAGCTCTCCGACGGAGGCCCCTGGCCAAAGAGACACGCAGGCGGATCCAACACCTGGGCCGCAAACCAACACCTCCTCCATCTTGTCTGCTGCCGTGTAGTAGTGACGGACGGCTAGAGGAGGTCCGCGTTTTGTTGATGTGACGTCACGGCTACTCCGTCTTCTTCCTTTACGACAGACAAGACGGCAAAGTGTACTACTGCCCCCACAGGGCGGTAATGGAAGTTTACATTAAACTGTTATGATTTGGACAGGATCATCACACTCAATTTCCCCCATAATAATAATAATAATAATAATAATAATAATAATAATACATTTTATTTGAGGACGCCTTTCAAAACACTAAAGGACTTCTAACATTACAAATACAAAGACACATAATAGACACAAACCACTGGTATATTACATCTATATGACTAACTATAATAAACCAAATGGCAAGCATGCCATATCACCATTGTCCAATAGATGGCAATGAAAGACTAGCAGTACAGGTACATCTTGACATTATAAATCATAGAAGCACTAGTGACGTTTATAGAGACCTACCACGCCAACAAGTCCTTAGAGGATTTCTGAACATGTAATAATAACACCATTCATATAAAAGTTTGACTGGAATGTACAAATCTGCTCTGTGAATATGCAATAGAAGTATAGTGCCTGATTATTTAATAATTAAGTAGCCTAGCAGTACAGTGAATACATATCTATACATCTCCATCAGGCATAGGCCTATCATGCCAGTCTGACTTGGCATAACAACATTATAATTGACTTGCTGTTGTTTCTGCATATCACTCTACTGAGAATAGTGGACTTGTGAGTATTATTGGATATTACAGAGGAGATACATTATTGGATGAAGTAACACTCCAAAACTGGTTCAGTTATTTTAGCGGTCAAACGATTTATTCGACTTTGTCAAGTGCAAAAGCATTTAGTGCTAAAATGTCCAGATGCAAAGATAAATGACATAACTAATACAAAACATGACGTGGACACTTTAAATGACACCACAAAAGCTTGTTAACGCTATAACAGTTATAACAACAACCGTAATGACATAACTAATACGAAACATGACGTGGACACTTTAAATGACACCACAATAGCTTGTTAAAGCTATAACAGTTATAACAACAACCGTACAACACCATGACTAGCTAAAGATGCAGTGGGCTACGGAACATGGCACATGGTTCTTTTGTTGGAAAGGTCCCGCGGTTCCTGTTGACGTTGGTAGTACATAAGGCGTGGTGTCATGAGCAGGTCACACCTGAAACATCTTAGTGTGGATCATGACAAATATAAATATACTGTATACACCGAGTAGTACCATTATTACTATTACTTTTACACACTACTACACATAAGGCTTGGTCTGTATGTATGGTGGGATCACGTGTTCTTTTGCCCCATTTGAAGGTGATAAAAGTCATTTAAATCCTTAGTACTTAATAATTCTTCTGTGATTATCATCCTTTTTCTTTGATTCTGAGCTTGAATAAAAAACCAAGACCTCCACACAAGCACAACCACTTATACAGATAAATGGGTGGTGGTCCCTGAGATCAGCCCACAAGACACAGGCTGTGTGTGTGTGTGTGTGTGTATCAAAGACGTAACATCAAGCCCAACTAAGACATGAATCACAAGAACATACAAAACATAAGACATGTGTGCTAGCAAATAAGCCTCTCAGCAATGCTCTACAATGAAGCTGTTTGCATATTAATCTTGTCATATCAGAGTTACATACCAGTATCGGGTCTCAGCTCTGCTAAGCGATAAAGTGCAACAATATTTAACTATTTACTTGCTTGCTGAGCTGCATAAATGATGCAAAAGCTTTGGCAATGCTTGTGTTGAAGATACAACATTAATCTATTGGTTCCAAGCTTCAGGTGACACAAGAATGCATCAAAACAAAGGCCAGGTGAACAAAAGTGCTTTAAGTTAGGAACATATTGATACCAACACGTAGAAACAATGCATTCTTGCTTTACTTCCTGAATTATCAAAGCACTGGAGCTTTATCATGACACAAGAGACATAAACAGGTTACCTCCACCTGGTTAGTAATAACTAGATATATAACTCCTCTGCACCTCCTCGTACCCGACCTGAAGAAACGCCTGCTAATAGCGTCCCGTTTATGTGTGTGTACATTTTTTAGCATGCTAACAGACTTAGCACATACACACTATTAGCATGCTAATAGTGTGTATGTGCTTGTGTGTGTGTGTGTGTTAGCATACTAATAGTGTGTGTGTGTGTGTGTGTGTGTGTGTTAGCACGCTTGACTGACACATCACTCATAACCATGGTAACCTCTTCAAAACAACATAGCTTAATTATAACCGGAAAAACGACCCTTGCATGACCGTGACTGAAGGGTCCTGATTGGGTCTTGATTGGTCCAGAACTAGACGGGGGCGTATCTTGGCGTAAAGGTTGGTGACCAGCACCTTGGTTCTCTGTCCACCTCTCTCTCTCTCTCCCTCTCGCTCACTCTCCCCCCTCTCTCTCTCCCTCTCCCTCTCTCCCCCCCCCCTCTCTCTCTCTCTCCCTAGACTCCAGGCCTGTCTCGTCCTCTTTGTGGAACAATGAGCCATCATTTCTTGGTCCGGTGACATCGATGGGTTCCTCTTTCACTGCAGCTCCCAGAATGCATAGCGTTGCCTCTATCTCCTACTCCAACCCCGCGCTGTACAGCCACTATCTGCCCCCTCACCCCCCACCCAGCCACAATGGTGCATTCCAGACAAGCAGCTTCTACTATGGACCGAACCAACCACTGTACAGTATAGGGGAGGAGCGCGATGTCCCCGCACCATTAGCCAGTCACATTGAAGGGGCATATCTGTTCATGAGAGGGGAGGAGCCTGTTTGGAGGCCTTATTGATGGCCTCCAAAGCTAGTTCAGCATCAGTGTCAGATTAAAGGTGTAGTCAGCAATGCTGGAAAAAATATTTGAACTTGATTAAAACAAACACAACTCAGACTTCAATGCGATGGGGTGCTTCACTGCTCAAATTGGACACACATGGCCAAGGCTAGGGTAATGTTGTGTGGTGCGGTCTGCACTACTTTGTTTGTCTTCACATCTACAGAGCCAGGGCTGTGTGGAGAGGATCTTCTACCAGCGCACACACAGACAGCCAGCGGACGTAACGATTTGACAAAAAGTGCATAGTTTACAATTGCTGACTCAATTTTTTATGATATTACGCTGAGTTATAATCAATATTAGGATATTGATATATTTTGTTATGTTATTTTATTATTGTCTTGCATTCTTTGTGGTTAGTGTTAATTATATTAACATTTGTAAATTATTCATTGTTAGGCTTGAAGGATTAAGAAAATGTCAGAAATTATTAATATTTTATGTGTTTATTATTATTTACTAGGCCTAGCATAAAAATATTTTCATTAATGCGTTCACATTAACTCGAGACACACAGACACAACATTAAAAGGTTAACATATAAAGAAATACCGTGTGGAGGCTTTCCTCTGGATAATGGAAATATCTGCTTTACATCCATAAACTTTTTTGTTTTTTTATCATACACGTGTATAAATAAAATACGAATGTATATTAAACAAAAAATAACTGATCTGTTGCTGTCTGCTATTCTATAATAAATATTTACAGTTAAAGCAATGCAAAACCTGATTCGGAGTCAATTTGGTGTTCTATTGCAATGCGCTGTTTTGTCCAGAGGAGGGAAGCACATCCATACATATCCCTGTGCAAATAACTATTAGTGGGCTACAATCCTATAGGAGTATATCGGTGGGCTACAAAAAGTTAAAACATTTTTTCCTCTCGCTCTACGCTCTAAAAACATTACGGCCTACTAATAATCCTTCCATCCTCATCCTCTTATCCGCAGTCGGGTCGCGGCGGCAGCAGCTCCAGCAGGGGGCCCAAACGTCTCTTTCCAGAGCTACATTATCCGACTCTGACTGGAGGATCCCGAGGCGTTCCCAGGCCAGTGTGGAGATAAAATATCCACCTAGTCCTCCTCGGTCTTCCTCGCTGACCTCGCCTTCCGGCTCAGCTCTCTTTTTGTCACAACGGTGCAATAAAGTAATGCCGCTCCCACTGCTCCGATTCTCCGGCCATTCTCCCGCTCCGATGTCCTTTCATGGTGAACAAGACCACGAGGTACTTGAACTCCTTCACTTGGGGTAAGGACTCATTCCTTACCCGGAGTATACGCACTCTATCGGTTTCCTAATATATATTTGGACACAAGTAGCCTAGTCCTACCATAGGACGATTAATTCTTCTTCAGCTCATGCACAATTGGTCTGTAATTTATATGCAGTCATCTAACTTTATCTTCTGTGTAGGCTAATCTTTTAACAAATGTAGCACCTGTGGATGCAGTCATGGCCCCGTGAACCTGCATGTGGCAACTGTCACATTGATGAACAGCGCGACTCCGCGCCTTGCGCTGAAAAGTTGAGAAAATTTTATCTTTTATGCGCGTCTAAAAAACGTCAAAGCATCATAAAAAAGGTCATGCCAGTCGCACCATACCATAAAACAATGGTTTTGCTATAGCGACGCGTTTCAAGCGACGGTCTGTGATCGGGCCCTAATGGTGGTTCCGCATTTTCATTAACATGCACATGTCAGTGTGATTATGATATTCTAGAATGGGGGTGGATACTTAATGTCTTTCAAAGGTCATCTCCTCGATTGCATGAAATGGTAGTGACAAAGAGCCCTTGAACGCCAGGAAGTGGAGGACGGGGGCACGGGAGGTCGATGAGGAGCAGTGAGGAATGAGACCCACTTAGTGTAACGGTGGCCAGCAGGTAGCTGTAGTGTTAATCCTCACTCTCCGACACCTCATAGGACGCTCTGGCGACGCATGCCAGGGCCCATGGGTTTTTGGCCTGCCTTGTAGGAGCGTCCGCTCTCTGCGTGGGAGATCGGGGTTCGATTGATCTCCGTCACATTAGCATGCAGGTACCTGTAGGGGCGGGCGCTCTCTTTAGGGTTTCAAACAAGACCTTTCTTTCCGTCATGACACTGGGTTCAACCACAGTCGTTCCAGACGCAACCCGAGGGGTGCGAAGATGCATACGTTCGATATAGAGTACAATTAATAAAGTGCGTGCCACTTTCTATGTTATGCTTGTCAGTGTGTGGGGGCACAGAATAGTTTATATAGGCCTGTATCTGTCTGTCTGTCTGTCTGTCTGTCTGTCTGTCATCTGCAGCTCCATTGCAGCTTGAAACTAGAGGGGGCGGGATAAAGCAGAGCCGTGATGCGGACTGCGAATCACATGAGTAGCGATCTGTTTACAAACTGGAGGACTAGCGCTCAGCCCCATGGCTCGACCAGACCCATAAGGAACGCGCGGAGGGACAGTGAAATAGAGGCTCCGACAGGTGAACGCCAACGTTTTTTTCTCTCCGCGATATATCTATCTGTTTTTGGTGAAGGCAGAACAAATAGGTGGTGGGGGCAAGATACGGTAATGCGGGTGTGAAGAGCTAGCTTTCCACTTTCGACTTTCCACCCAAACAAACACCGAGCTCACTGATTCAATCCATCCGTGTCCGTGGCAGCTTTGTGCGGCAGAGAAAAACGCGCAACACGGAAATCTGACAACAACACCGTACCGTAGGAGTATAAGACTGAAAGGGGCAGGTCGCTTGAGGGAAAATGACAAGGGAGGGTGGGCCTAGTGACAGTGTTTAGAAAAAGACAAAAGAGAGCAAAAATATAATCTGGACCTGCGATCGTCTGAGCTTCATTTGGATTTTGGAGGGTTTCCCGTGGATGTCTTTTGCTGCTCAGTGACTCCTCCAGTCCCCAAAGGACAGACAAACCTCGACACAAACGTGTTCCTTTGTTATGAAGAGGTGAGACAATGTTATGCACGCACGTAGCCTAGTGGCAACGAACGCCTTCACGCTTAGCGTTTTGCGCCACGAGCGTAGACCAAAGTAAATCTTATTTTGACCTAATATTTAATGCATTAGGAATATATATTCACGGCTGGCTGGTGGGATAACCTGCGGCGGGCGGAAAGGGGGGTATTCAGTGTAGTTGGTAAATTGGATAATGTCTCCTTGAACAAGTTGGGAATTCTCCCGCAGACTGCTGATCAGAGTGAGGGGCGCCGCGCATTATGGTGTTTACGCCACCGCCAATTTTGATTTGATCTCCATCCAGTGAATTGTCAAAGTTAACTTCATCCAGTTCAGACAGTGAGACCTCAGTTGTGAGCACAACAACGGGTTTAGTCTTAAAAAAACCCAGTCTGAGAAACACAAGGAGAAGATTATCTGGCCTCGGAGGGTGGCCCGGGTTTGTCTACATGCCTGTCTGTGCAGGCTGGGTTTCATGAACGCTGCAAAGCTGTGTAACGGTGATTGTGTCGGCTACCCAACCCACGACGCTTGGGTGTATCCGTTGAGAACAATGGACTAACAGAATCATTTGTCAGTTAAGACCACAATGGTTAAACCCGCTAGGAATGTGATAAACATATCCCAAGAGAGGGGTGACTTCACTCACAACATTTTTTTTTAAATCTTTGTCTGCAGTTTTAAATCACAACTATCTTTTGTGTGTGTCTTTTGCGTAACTTGAATGTAATATCTTAGAATGTATTTCGTTAAATTGGCCTGCAGTGCTATAAGGTAATAAGGCTGGCAGAATGGCCTATAATCATTATCATATCAATCATTTACTAACATTCTGATGGATTACAGGTGATATTTCATAAACACGCTCACTCACTCACTCGCTCACAAACATTACCCCTGGCCAGAGACAACACAGCATGAATATAAGACTAAATGTATTTTGTGTTTTAAAGGGCTTGCAGCTGGAGCATGTCAGACAAATGAGAACCCCCCTTGGCAGAATAAAATGGATACATTCATGTTTGAAACAAGTTATTAATATGAAGTAGCTTTCAGATAGTGTGTTAATACTGTATATGAAACATTTCTATTACTGTAATATATTGTGCTACTACAAATACATGCACAAACAAAGCATGCACTAGCTCATTATCTGTCACGTGCAATCCCATATAAACATTTAACTGATGTGCACACACACACACACACACACACACATGCACACACATATACGCACACGCACACACACTAATACATCAACAGGAAAAAATACATGGAAGAAAACATTGGCCACTACTTTGAAACATGCAAAAAATAATTCTGCTAATTCTGCACACTTCTCATTTCCGCCTTGGTCCTAAGATGAAAAATGACCTGTTTATGAAATGAAGAGTGCTTTAGGCTACTCACACAGGGCTTGCAAATCCACTGTCTTGTGAAAAATCACTGGGTACAATAGGCAGCATTTATGACCACCTTGTTCTTTGTAGAACGATACAGAATCCAACAAGTTGTTGTCAAATCTATTAATTAAACTCTTGAAACTTTTCCAGAGCTTGTGCTAAGCCTACCAAGCTTTTTCTATTGAAGGCCACACCCACATAACCAGAGGCTTATAAAAGGTGCACAGTAAAGAAATGTGGTCAAAAAAATAAGTGTAAAATGTAATGAGTGAATCCTATATGGACCACTGAGAGGGTGCTTATGCTATATCAATATCTATCAAGGCTGCCAATTGCTGTCTTTAATTGATAATGTCAAAAATGAATAATAGGGATGGCACAATCCAATGTTTTCATTCCCGATAGCGATACAGATAACTGCACTTTGGATATTGGCCAATAGCGAGTACCGATCCGATTCCAGTGTTAAATGTAGCTGTAGTCCTCGGTGTGACTGAAGAAGAGATTGGGAATCATGTTTTGTGTAATGAACCATCAGGCTTGAACATTGCTTTCCTACCTCTGTAAAACATAATGTAACATGGGCTACATATCAATATAAGGAAATATTACAATGTTGCCATTGATGTATGCATTCGTTTGAGTGGTTTGGTTTAAGTTATGTTGCAAAGTAAATGACAGCCAATCTCTATTTTAGGACTTGGATGAAACCTGCTGCTGATAGTGTGGCCTGGGGAGGTTAAACATGGCTGTTCCTTGACAGTAGACCTACGCGTGTAAATTTATGTAATTGGATCAGCCTTATAGATCGGTTACAACTGTTTAATTGTCACCGATACCGATCCAACTATTTCAGTATCGGCCCGATTTCCGATCTCAGTATCGCATCTGTGCCATCACTAATAATAATAATAATAATGTGCTTTCTCATCCCAGAGAGTCCTTGTTACCTTGGATTTCAGAACTGGCACCGTGAGATGGCATCTGAAGAAATGTACCACCTACCCCTGAACGTGTATGTCATCATTCTGGGAGTTGGCCTGTTCATCTTCATGCTCAGCCTTATCTTCTGCTGCTATCTGTTCAGGTAGGCCCAGGCAGGTGGCTACACACACGTCCTGCTGGAATCTAAATTGACAAGCCAGATTTCTGTGTCTGTTAGGACACATCCATCTGGGGAGCCGTCCATTGAAACTGTTTAAAAAGAACAGGCGCTTTCAAACAAATACTTAGGCGATTGGACTAACCTGTGAACCATTTGTCAAATTTATGAATGTTAAATCCACTCTTGCAGTAGAAAAGTCGTGAGAAGAGTGAAAACATTTTCCATTGAAAAGCCTTTGCTCTTCCAAAACATTATAATATAACCAATGCTATATTTCATCACCTCTGTTGGACACGCCATTATTGTTTTTTTAGTTGCCGCCTTCGTCACACTTAAGCCACGCCCGTAGCTAACAGTACGACGCTGATTGGCCACACACTATAGGTTTACTGGACAGAAGCACAACGATTTCCAAGCTCTCCAGACTGATTCTTGAGGCAAAGTCAAACTATGAAATATGACATTTATGACATATAAATGTTGCCATAATACTCTACTGTATACCCCAACACTCTTGACCTAAATACACTATACTGTACCTTAACACACTATACCTAAACACACTTGACTTAAATACACTATACTTAAATACACTATACATTAACATACTTGACTTAAATACACTATACCTAAATACACTAAACACACTTGACTTAAATACACTATACCTAAATACACTTAACTTAAATACACTATACATTAACATACTTGAGTTAAATACACTATACCTAAATACACTTGACTTAAATACACTATAACTTAACACACTTGACTTAAATACACTATACCTAAACACACTTGACTTAAATACACTATACATTCACATACTTGACTTAAATACACTATACCTAAATACACTAAACACACTTGACTTAAATACACTATACCTAAACACACTTGACGTGGCAATTTGTGTCTAATGTGGGACTGCAGAGCTTCTTAGGGAGCGAATCCCTGACTCCACATAAATAAAGTATGCGTAAAATACACCAAAATACACTATACCTAAAATGTATACATCCACACATCCAAGTATAAAAACAACACTAAAAATATTGTACGAAAAAAATTATAAGTAAAATAATGTAACGAAGGATTTATTACGTTTTTGTAAGTAGTTGCTTCATGCACTTGAATACTATGCTGCAGGAGGTCGTTGAGAGGGGCAGCATATTCAGTCCAGCGAGGGAACACTTGATATTTTTATTAGAGCCTAGTGCAAACAGTCAGTGTTTACCAGACCTATGGGGCTGATTAATGTATGCTTATCAGTCACCTCAAGGGATCTGCCGGGCTTGCATGAAATGTGCTGTTCATGTGTATGTTTCAGAGTTGACGGGAACCTGTATGGGAGGATCTGTCTAACATCTGACAATGGTTGTGTGGACATTAACAATGCAATGGCTTGACTGGATAAAGAGAAGTGCCCTGTATACTGTATAAGGTTTATGTACAGTAGTGACCTCAAGTCGAATACTGATTGTACCCCCGTCCGTTGCCACGGGAAAGTTGGCAGGCGAAGATGGCGGCAAGATATCTGTCACAATAGAGGAGGACATGACTGTCCAGCACATATTCTTGCTAGTAGCTACAGTTATGTTTGCCCCTGGCAGGCTGTGGGTGTTTATGCTATTAGCTATAGTAGTCAATCTCACAAACGAGTCCCTCCATAACTTCCTGTTTCAAAAGGTAATATGTCAACATACGGAAATATTATTATTCCAAAAACATACACTAGGGAACCCTTTCTTTTTCCGCTTAGCGTGTATGGATTCACAGGCTGTGACATGGTCTTGGCACTGGTGTGAATTCCATAAACCTCACAGTTGATGCATGCAGCGTGACGGGACATGTTCAAAGGGAAGGTTCTCATGATCACACACAGTTCTACATGTCCGTCTGTAAATCACGTGCGAGTGCCTGCCTAATTATGGTCGTCTTGCTCCTCCACAGGTTGAGGCAACAGGGGTCCAGAGAGCAGTACGGCTATAATGAGGTAATGTGCTTGCTCTTGCAACACTGATTATTATTAGAGCCGGTATTCTTGTTGTTCTTGTTGTTGTATCACATTCTGATAGATCACTCTTATCGACAGGTGGTTTTGAAAGGAACATCAAAGAAGCTTAGCCTGCTTGGAGTAAGTGGAATAACCTGATGTGCAATGCTGTTCCTTCTGTAGTGCTCGGCCATTGCCAAACACAGGAACTGTTTAAGTGGGACAGTGCATTAGTAAATAATACAGTAATATACATATATGCAAATAAAACATATTGCTGCTACTTTCTCATGTGACCATGTCCTGTTCATGCTTAAAAGTGGTCTAAATCAGAAGATATATAGGCCAGAGGGAGGAAGTGTGGTGGGGAGAAGATCTCAGAGGCCTGTGGGAGATGTGACTGTAATATTAGAGTTTTAATGTGCGTTTGGACTTCATTCACCCGTAACACTAATCTCTTTCCTCTCTGTAGCAAACATGTGCCGTCTGCTTAGAAGAGTTCCGTAGCCGGGACGAGCTTGGCGTTTGTCCATGCTCCCACGCGTTCCACAAGAGGTAAGCTCTTTATCTTGTGGTGGGAATATGCTTATATTAAAGAAGTCATTTCATGTTCCTTTTCACTTGTTGACACAGTTCCTTGACTTCTCAATGCAATGTAGTTGACAAGCTTAGGTGGAAATACCACTTGGTTTATGTGGAATAGCACATCATACTACAACTCTGTAGATAACGGTCTGATTTCAGTGACTGTTTTTCAGTGACTTTAAATTTAACAAGCCACTGCCCACCCACCCCGACTTCCACAGAGCTGTGTTGACGTGAGGCTACGACTACTTTACTGCTAGCACCGGTGCAGGCTACTCAAACGCGGTTTGAACATATTTTTATGGGTATTGGACCACATAAGGTTTAATTTCAGCAGTGTTTTCAAGGTTTTAATATTGTGCATGAATTCCGCCTCGCCGTCCAGACCACAGTAAAGGATACAGGCGGCAGAATGTAGTTCATTGTTGTTCGTGTCAACAACACAGCAGCAGCTTGATCACACAGCCAGCCATGTACATTATTTCATGACTGAAGGTTAAATTATACCATAGCGCAACATCGCAGCCATCCTTGCCCGCTAAACCGCCATGTGCCCATAAGCACGTATTAATTAATTCATGAATGAAGGGTTACATAGCACATAACCGCAGCCGCTCTTGCCGCTACAGGGCTATGATTGATAGGTGGCTAGCTGCTAGCAACAACACAAAGTGATAGAAACAACAAACGTTAAAATTAAACACAGAAATATTCTATCTTTGTTATTATCACGGACGTAACGTTAAATGTTTTGTATGATATGACTGATCACAGACCCAGAAAAAACATTATTACTTGCGGTACCAAAAATGGCAATCTGTTTGCGGCAGGGGATACAATTTCGGTATGACACGTAAGTGTGTCTTTATAAATGAGCAATGTTTAGGTTAAGTAAATCAACACAACATTATTTAAGCAGCCTATTTCTAATTTGTTTATGGTTTCTGAACAATAGCCTATATTAATCTAATGTAGTTATTGATGTGCACATCACTCTTGATAATATGCCTGTCCTGCAGACTCAACTTGTTTATGCTATGGTAGCCTGCAGTTGCTGTATCAAAAAATAGATTCACAGATTTGGTCATCTGCAAATGTTGAACATTAAACTTTTACTTATGGTTTGTGTACTGGCGATCGACACCAGTTCCTTGCCTTGTATATTTTACGCTGATACTACGTAGCTGACCATATCTTCATAGGGGCGCTACCAAACAAACTGTGTGCAGTAATCTACGCATACGCACTTTTCTCTCATTCGCCTGTTTCGTCGCCTCTCTCCATTTTTTAGCCAATACAGACCAGGACGCTAACAGTAACACTTTGAAAGGCTTACTACTTCTCCATGTCACATCGACATGGCTAATTCCAAAAACAACTAGAAATACTTGGTTTTCATGGAATGGGTCCTTTAACCTATAATATTCCTATTACCTTGGACAGGTGGAGCAGTGTTCAGGAGTCTGTACATTCAATTCCATAACTGTGAAGTAGAATGTTCTGGAACCGTGCCACATAATAATATAGCTAATTATTTTATTTGTTTAGACTAAAGGCCAACGCCCACTGAACGTGGGGACGCACGTCAAGAGATGCCAGAGTTTTAACTAGTTCTTTTTAATGGGGCAACGCCCACTGACACGCGTTGACGCCAAGGTTTAAAACGCCCTTTGCCAATAGAAAACTATTGAAAAGAGACGCCTCTCACTGCATAAAGCGTGTCCTGTGGGATTGGGCCCTTAAAAGGCCAAAGGATTACTTTCAAAGTAGGACAAATGGCACAGAGTAAATGTATTGGATAAAGCCCTTTCAGTGTAGCCATTGTATATGGTGCCTACAACTAACCTTTATTCTTATAATCTATTTTTTTTATATATATTTTTGGTTTAACTATGCAAAATATGGAGGCAAATTACTGGCTGTAAGTTATCTGAACACAAACAACACCTTTTACCTAGTTGTTTACCGGTTTATTTCAACAGTTGTTTTTAAAGGCATAATAAAACAAGCAAATGTATTAAATCACTTAATTACTCACATTTTATTTGATACATTTTTTGTTTGTTACATTTGTAAATAGCTAAATAACATTGTTAGATTAATGATATCAGCCAACTTAGTTTTCCATTTTCAAGATTTCACCCCTGTTGGCAAGAGTTTATTATTTCATTAAGCTAAGGCTAAAGGCATTGTGTCATGCACATATCTCCCCTAACCAGATTAAGATCGTGAAATCAACATAGAACTTCTATTTTAGGGCGGCTGCTGATTCGATGGCAGCAGCAGAAGGCTCTAGCACTGACAAACAACAGCTCACTTCGGAGAAACTAGTGCTCCTAGAAAAGTGGTCTCAAGCAAATACTTGAGACTATAGCTGTCACGTCTGAATATGAACATGTTTTAGCAATTTGTGTGCTGTATTGCCCTGTGGCTCAGGAGGAGTGACGTGAACTACTGCAGTGCGAACAGACCAGTTTGTTTAGCTTGTTGACACACAATTGTCCAGTTTTCTCAAACCATAGCAGTGCTTTATACTGGTATGTAAATGAATTGGAATAGGCATGTTGTTGCCAAGTTATAAGTTGAGACAAATGTAGAACACTGTTTAAAACTTGATTTACTTGACAGTAAAATAATAACTTTTCTAAAACCAGTTTTAAGAGATGGCCCTAACTAACCACAACAGACATGCAACCCATAATACAAGGACAGCAGCTGAAACAATCGTTGCATATTGTTCACATTGATAAAGTGCATCTATATGACTTTCTGCTACTAGATGTCACACCAAGCACACCAGTATCTCGGACCAAAACAAACGCTCAGTGGGCCACACACACACACACACACACAACATGCTTGAGTGGTTGGCCCGGTGTTCTGAATATCTGTCCTACCTTGGCAGATTGTCCTACCATAGCACAAAAGGACAATTATAGTCTGTGCATCTGTCCTACCTTGTCAGACTGTCCTATCCTACATATTGCTAGATTTTAAGTTAGGCTACTAGGTCTAGGTTGAAATAAAGCGGTATGATTTGACGGGACAAAATAACATTTTGGCATAGCTACTGCTGGCAAATAAATAATTAAATCGACAGGTGAAAATAACTTTGTTAGATTGTGCTAAAAAGTCCCTGAATAGCACGAAATATATTAATTTAGCCTACAGTATAGGCCAAGTAAACTATCATTAATTAAGCTAATGTATTAATAATATACTATGCTCAACAACTAATATATTATATTATATGTATTATGTTTAAAGAATTGAAATCGACAGCAATACAAACCTTTCCACAATATATTCAACAACGATATAATTCTGGAAGCCGGTAGGAAAGAATTTTGTGCGTGTCTCAAGTCATGATGAAAATGAGGCAAATCGAATGTACGCATGCGCAGTATGACGAGGTAGGACAATCTGTCGGGTAGGATAGAATGTCAGGACACCGGCTATACTCAGATCACAACACACACGGGAAGTGTGATGTGGTTCTCTGCTCAGGACGCCATCACTCCACTATACCTTTCCATAGAACATAGTTGTGTGCTGCTATACGAATGTTTAAAATATCGCATAGACGCAAACCTTGACTGTGTGCTTCACCCATCTGCTCTTCCAGGTGTCTGCTTAAGTGGCTGGAGATCCGCAGCGTGTGTCCCATGTGCAACAAGCCCATCTGCCGCCTGCAGCCCGACCCTCAGCAAGGGCTCGAGGGCCAACAGCGCCCCCTGGAGGTCTAAAAGATAAGATGACGTGTGCCACAACTCCAGCCTCTTCATAAATAAATTAATAAATAAATAAATAAAGAAGAAGAAGCAGCTCTGGTAGAGGTTGCCTCCACCCTACTGCTGCCTCCCGTCACTAGCCAGGAGGGACCTGCCGCTACACAGACCTGGAGCTTTAAAGATATTCCAACTGTAAGTTCAGCCACCTCAAGCACCACAAGCTCCTTCAGCTCCCCGTGGAGCTAATGCTAAAGGCGCGTGCAGACAATGCAGAGATGATCGAGCGCAGTGATGATCGGCAAGACATTTACAGTCGTAATGGCGTTGAAAGATGTCCCACGGTGGCGTGGAGATGCAGAGACCGAGGCTTGGCGTAACTGGGACTGAGGCATGGCATAACTGGGAAAGAGCAGGAATGGTGTTTATTTGCCTGTCGTCTGACTCTGTATTGTGAAACTCTGAGTTGAATCCTTCTGTTCACTCCTTCTGTGTTGCCAAACAGTGAGTCAGGATTACGAGGCCCATAATGAAAAAGACTCATGAAATAAGAATGGTTTGCATTACGTGTCTGCTTATATGGTATGTAGCTATGACCAGGGGTCCTGACTTGACCGGTCACACAAATAACACATTGATGTACTATATTCATAGTGTTTAAGTTATTTCTAACGAGTTGTTTTGTATCATAACCGACTTTCAATAAAAAGTATAGTGTTCATAAGTGTTTATAACTTGTTATCCACTCTGCAAAGAAAATGTTGCTTTGTATCAGGGAGCTATTTTGTGCTGTGGTGAAAATGGACATACCGCTAGACTATTTCACATATTTTACCTAGTCAAATAACCTTGTTAGCTTGTTTCAGGCAGGTTTGTCTTAAAAAGGCAGCGTGTGTTTTGCCACTGGGCCATATCGTTGAAAAGATACCAGCGGCGCAGGCTAATGCTAGCATTAATGTGGAATGTGTGCGTGAGCACGTGCGTGCGTGCGTGTGATTAAAATCTAAACGCGATGGTGGCGTTCCTCTTAGCTGAGGGGAATTCACGGGCATTGGAGACAAAACACTAATTCCGCTTAGAGATTATGCATGTTTAGAGTACGCATAAAAGTACAATACCCAAAATGGGAAGTTTTTTAATACTTTTATTGAGCCTAGGTATTGATAAAAGTAGCTCATATATATGAATAGAATAAAGTCATGAAATCTGTCTTGGTTATATCTAAAAAAGAGATTTAAGGCCTATGTGTTAATTTTTCTTACATTTTATGTCCGTTTACAATCTCATTGTATATGAAAGCTAATCAGGGCCCTAAGTGTGTTGATATATTGTATGGGTAGTGCCACTGCTGGTTCAATGTGAATCATTAATATTTCTGGAATAGCCTCCTTGCAGTGCTCAGACATGTTATTTGATAATCGTGGGCTGTCCCACATATTAGACATGTACAGTGACATGCAGGGTTGGGAAGTAACTCATTACAAAAAAATGGTAACTGTAATCCATTACAGTTATACCAGCTAATATACCTAGAATCAGATAGCAGTTTTTATTTTTTTTATTTGATGATTACTTCTAGGGTTTCTTTTAAATTTAAAAGTTACGTTTGCAGAAGGAAAATGCATAAAACAATCGTCTGTTCTCTAATTTACCTTTCATTAACGTCAATCATAATTGAAATGAAGTCCTACTTTAATTTGATCCCGAGCAACACAAACTCACAAAAATAGAAAGATTTAGCACCACCAACGCAATAAACTTTGAATGGCATTACAGAGAACAATGTTTAGGCGTGAAGTAATCTAAAAGTAATGAAAACATAATAAGATTATGTTACTAAATTTAAGAAATCCAAAAATTTCGTTACAGATTATAATTTTAGTCTGTTCACTAGTAACTGTAACAGATTACATTTCAAAGTAACCTACCCAACACTGGTGACGTGCAATGAATGCAATACATTTTATAGTGTGGTGTTACTATATTAAAGGTGAATTCAGGTATTCTAGAGAATGATTGTTGATATTTAAACTATCCTAAATCAAAAGAAAAACAAATATGCCAAAAGGACACGAGAATCAGTCTTTTAATCCTAGAAACCATTGTGAATGTATCTGAGTAGCAACTGAATATACCAATCAGCGTCGTACTCATAGCTATGTAGGCGTGGTTTAGGTTTCCCAACAGTGAAAACTACCACATGGTTCACCCAATCAACTTCGACCAGATGGTTCATCCAATCAACAGCCAAGTATTTATTGGAAAGTACCTGCCCTTTACACAAAGGACAATGGATGAATTAACATTCATCTGGCATGCCAGGTTAGTGGTGCAGACCACAAACACTTTGTGTTCCCATTTACAGTAGGAACACGGGATACATTTTTCAGTGCACACAGAACGGGCAGATAACGAATCGAAGATTTTCGCAGAATTTGACAATTTTACCTTACAATAGCTGACTCCACCATTAACATCTAAACTAGTCACGCATGTGGATATGCAGTTTAGGTAGATCCTAATGGTTAGTTCAAGCTCGACCCGCTACATTATTGTATAAATTCATTCAAGCCTTTTTTTTTATCTCGGAAATTCTCTATACAGTGATGTATTCAACCAAAACTATAGAATGCCAGCACCAGCGGCAGTAACTGGTTACTAGTTAGACTAATGTAATATGCTACTTTCTCAGTAACTAGGCTAGTAAAACAAATGTCTATTTCCATCCATCCATCGTCATCCGCTTATCCAGAGTCGGGTCGCGGGGGCAGCAGCTTCAGCAGGGGACCCCAAACCTCCCTTTCCCGAGCCAC
>JAODTR010044125.1:0-19234 GCA_025399935.1 Amblyopsis rosae | reverse complement strand
TATTCTATGTTCATATACAGTACTGGTGCACCAGCTAAGGGTTAGCGTGCTAGCAAACTGTTATTCTATGTTCATATACAGTACAGGTGCACAAGCTAAGGGTTAGCGTGCTAGCAAACTGTTATTCTATGTTCATATACAGTACAGGTGCACCAGCTAAGGGTTAGCGTGCTAGCTAGCTAGCCGTGCACGGCGGAGGAACCCCGGGGGGAGCCTCACCGGGCATGTGCACCATGCGACACTTGCATTGACGCACCACCTCGCGCATCTCGCAGCGCAGCCGGCAGGCGCTGATGCTGTAGGTGTCGTAGCCGGGGATCAACTCCTCCCCGCTGCTGGCACGGCACTTGCCCCAGGGCTGGGGCAGGTAGGTCAGCTATGTACACAAAGCGAGACAGAGAGATGGATGAGCGCCAGCCCCCACTACCCATCAGGGGAACAGGGGAGTAGTGATCAGCGCGGAGGTGCACCTACCCTCTGCTCCTGACATGAAACAAAGGTCTGGAATCCCGGGGAGACGCCAAAGCCTAGCTGGTGGATGTATGGAGGCTCATCCTGACTGTGGATCTGAACACGTATGCCTGCCTCCAGGGAGGTCTCGTCTTAGGGAGAGATAGATACAGAGGAAAGGAGGTATAGAGAGATAGACAGAGAGACAAAGTGAGAGATGGAGATAAACAGAGACGTTGAGACAGAGAGAAAGAAATGAGAGACAGATAGAGAGAAAGTGAGAGAGAGAGACAGGTACACAGAGAGAAAGTGAGAGAGAGAGAGAACAAAGGCAGTTCAGACAGGTGCTCCTGACTGACTGTTGAAGCTAATTGCGTGCCGTGTTTCAGGGATGGGCATGGCCCCCTACCAGACCACACTGAACAGGCTTCACATACAGAATCAGCCTGGACGTCAGCAGCATCAAAGTAATCCCCTCAGTATTCTGGGTTATGAGACCTTGACATGATATGAAAAATGCATTATGCGTACAACGGCTGCAGAACTGGAGGAGCACGTTTGATTTAACCACCTAGAGATGCAGCAGTACGAGATTGGGGGTGGGGGAGTATGTTGGACAAATGGGATTGAGGCTTACTTGTCTCTTTCCAGATGGGCAGATACTCGTCCTGCTGGATGTCTAACATGATCTCCAGCCCGTTGCCCATTCCGCCCTGCTTGATCTTCTTGGAGGAGGTCTTGTTACCGTTGAAGGTGTAGCACTTCCCGTAGCGGGTGTAGACCTAGAGGGCGGAAGTGGGGGCAAGATTCCCGTCAGGAGCGTCACAATAAAACACAGCACCACGTCCGCTCCCTGTCGGTGACAGGGTAGAGACATGGAGCAGAAAATGAACAAGGCGCGCTGCTCCGTTTAATATAGCTGTACACGGTGGAGCCTTCCGGATTCGGGGTGCATTCTCATCGGGAGAAATTGCATGCCAACAACAGTGGGCTGTGTAGCATGCGGGGAGGGGGGGGGGGGGGGGTTAAGCATACATGAACTCAGGAAACAGCTCATTGTCAGAAGGATAGGGGAGGCATCCTCTCAGGCATTCTACTGTTGTCTCCAGGGGCACAAGGCCCTTTCATCTTCCATCAGAAGGAAACAAAACGCAATAACGGAGCGCCGTGTTTGGAACGAGCCATCACATCAGCATGTCAGCGCCCGGCACCTCTCCCGGGGTGGGCCCGGTCCCCCACCCGTCTCCCCTTAGCGCTCTCATCGCGAGCGGCGAAGGAACGGGAGCCGTCGAGGTCTATTACACTTGGCGCGCTCGACGCGGGGGCATTAATGCAGAGGCTATCACACCGAGGGGGAGTTTAACAGGCGCCCAGAGAGACAAACAGTACCCTGGAACAGTAACTACACAGTAGCGCTGAATAGATTGTGGAGGGCGTCTTTAAACAGAGGGCGTCCCTCGTGGACGTAGCTGGCAGCTTGATGCTCCTAATGACTGCTGTGATGTCTAACTAAGGGGGCCTGCTAGAACACAAGTGCTCATTTCAAGGCAGGCTGCGTTGTTATCTGAGACGGCCTTGTAGTGCTAGGCTAAGGACACACTGTTTGTAGCAACAGGCTGCTTCGCTACATCCACAACAGTCATTTGGGCAAGAAATAAGCACTGGTTACCTAAGCTTTGTGTTCACAAACACAGGTGGATTTTTTGCGCTGCATAAAGGCAGTCAGGCCTTTGTTACAAAGACAAAGACAATTATGTTTTAATTTATCAGCCTATCACATATATTGTAAAAACGATGACAGATAATGATGCACAATTTTTTTATAGCTGTGTTGTCTGTGTTCTTCTAATTAGCACATTACTGCATATATATATTTTGGAATAAGAATACAAAGGGATCTACAGTAGCCTGTGAGGGACAAGCTGAGTGGTTTAGATATCCAAGCTGGAAAAGGAACCGTGTTTCTTGAGGCCTGAGGGGCAGTGACTTAATGAGTGACTCTCCCATAACACTCTAGAGATCCATGATAAACGTAATGAACACATGTTGAAAAGGACGGTGAGTCTCTGTGGCGTTTTGCCGGCGCGCACGGTGAGCAGCGCTGGAAGACTCCTGTATTCACAGTACAACCTCTGACTGACACATGCTATTAGGGTGAGTTGGTTTAATCTCACTCTGGCTCAGGGAGGGGGGGTTGAGCCGCACCTATCATCGATCCCCTCCACACATACCCCCCCACCCTCCATGTCATTGACACAGTCTGCATCTGCAGACCGACCCCACCCGATGGATCCAGTGCTCGGCAGAGAAGGACTCAACTGGGGCATCCTGACTGCTCTGAGGCAGAGGTGATGGGGTCGTGATTCTACAACCATGTGGCTGTGGCCACATGGTTCGCTGGGAGAGTGTGCCCGACATCTGCCATCGTGTCATGAGGGGAAGTGGCGGATTCATCTCTCAGCTTCAGACCTCTGCACGCTCTCGCTCTCTCTCTCTCTCCCTCTCCCTCTCTCTCCATCTCTGCGTTTGCAATGTGACGGATGGATAATTTTTTCTCTTGTTAAAGCCCACACCAAACTTAGCAGAGCTAACAGAGTTGACTTTGGCATTTCCCAAGATGAAACTTCTTAGCCCTAACAAGCTGAGAGACGGCAATGGCATGGCAGTTACAAGCCATAGGTTATTGTATTCCTAAGACACTAACTAGAGATAACTACGCCGCAACCCCGGCACGCCGTTCTGCAGCTAATGCCATCCACAGCCTCTCCCTTCTTCCATAGCAAACACGGATGCGATGTGTTATTCTAGTCTTGCATCACACTAAGCCTCTGCAGATAGAATAGCACAGAAAAACATTGCAGGCATTGCAGATCTGTTCAACCAAACATTTGAAGCCCAGAAATAGGTATTCCGCAGCTCTGAACAAATGTATTCCGTCTTATTTCCTTTGCATGCAATACAATGAGATATTTTACTTCTTAAGGACATGTTTCTTTAAACGGGCAGATCTAAAATGTAGCCATAGTCGTAGGCCTACAGTACATGTGTAGCATGAAACACTTGCATTAACATGAGGCAGGAAACTTCTTTGGAAAGATGCCTGACCACACATCATTTGCATATATCCCGTCTATTTAACTTAATTGGCTTTAATGTCAAGCCATTATGATTCTTTGGCAGTCGTTTCTTTTTTTCTGTTCCAAAAGAGCCTTTTTTCAGACATTTCCTCTCAATTATAAACCCTCATGCACCCTTACTTGTGAGTGCATCATTTGACAGTTCCCATGCTCCTTTGCGCTCTTAAATAACCCACAACATCCACTTCCAGCCTTGTGACGTCTGCCAGCTTCTGGAGGACAACGATGGTGGAGGAGGAGGATGAGGATTTGAAGTCATTTGAGGAAGGTGCTGCCTGGCTGTGCGCAAACCATTAAGCCCGGCTCACACAGGTTTAGCTGGAGACGGGATGTTCTCTGATTTAATGGCTTCATTACGGCTGCTCTGGCATTAGGCTGCGGTTCACAGACAGTTTGAATATTCACATACAGAGACCATCACATCTCCCTGCCCACCACCCCCGTCCATCATTGTGACATACGTGAGCACAATGTATCATTATTTTATCATACATTTTTATATTTAAATGAAGATTTTTAAATTTCAACAGGGAAAATAAACCTGGGTCTCTTTTTAGGCTGTGCCCTGTGTAAACATGTTGATGTGTACAGTTAAAGTGAAACACACAAGAAGAACAATAAATATTTGTTAAAAGTTTTAGAAAGTAAATAACCAATAAATACACATATCACAACCAACATTGTACAGATTATTGATGGTAAATCTAAATTAAGCAAGAGACACTAGTGTTCATTTTGAGTTTTGTTTGTAGTTTATTCCAAAAAACATTGTGAGAATTAACTAAAAACAGTCCTACCCAACCCTCACACGCAATCGACGTGCATGATTTGGTGTTTACATGTGTTAGCCTATGTCGAATTTAAAGGTATATTCAGCAATTGCAAGATAATTACAAGTTAACACAAAAAATATAATTCACAAAATATCTCCTCACATTTCGCTAATTTACCGTTCTCTCTGCATACTTAAAGAATAATCCGGCACTTCTACACAGCCCTGGCTCCATAAACAGGAACATAAACAAAGCGGTGCACACCGCACCACTCATGACAACAATGCCCTTGGATTCACAATGTGTTTCAATGTGTAAGACAGAACTTCTACGGGAGTTTGTGTTGATTTGGGCTTGAAGTTAGCATTCTCGAGAATGAATAACACTGCCATTACAGAAGATGCATACAGAGGGAGTTTTGAACGAAGTGCTTGATAGATAAACACCCCTTGACGGCAGCAGTGTCCATGGGATGCTCAGTGGCATCTGTTGGCTTCCATAGCGACCCCGCAGGTGTGCCTAACACAAGGCGAGGCAATGCAGGCTGGAAGTGTCACTAACTATAACAGTACTGTAGAGGAGCTATAACGTGCCCCAGATGTTAGACCAGCCTAGACCCACATGGCAAAATCAAAGCAGAATATCAATGTCTGTATCTGTAATTCTGCTGCGACGCTAGTGCAGTAGCCTAGTTTATTACTAATTTCAGTTGTTACATTCATTTTTGGACTGTTGTTCAAAGCCAATCACACTGTATTCTGTTAATACGTAATGAGGCTCTTAACCAATCAGGTGACAATTTACGTCTAACCCGGATATGGAGTTTCCTCTCAGTCCAAATCATTTTAAGAAGTAAATTCTTGCATCCCTAAATACTTCAATACAAAACATTTAGCAAAAATGATGTCAAAATGTGTACTTCTAGTTTATCTTGCATTTGTTTGATGTGAAATGAAAACGTTATGTACCATAGTTTACAGCATATCTATCAAAGCATAGCATTCGATTTACCTCATAAAATACTATCTGGCCACTAAGAAATAACTGCCATCTAATGGCATTTAAATTAGAGTCACATGATATCCAGTTTAGATTTGAACTTGTACCCATTTTCTACAATACCTTACCGTTTAATCTTGGGATGGTCAGATCGATCCAACCGTCATTGTAGATATTGAAGCTGTTCACATATATAGAGCCTGCTGTATCTAAGTATTTTATTGACACCTATGTCTAATTTGCGTATATCATTTGGATGTTGTATCTGTAAAACTGGTTTCCAGCCTAGGCTACTTTATATGTGCAGGCCCAGGTCGAGGTCGTCAGACTGTTACCGTTGATGGAAATACATGAAAACTTATTTTTATAAATTATATTCAAAACTATCAGTGTGGCAAATATTGCTCTAGTTAATGAGTATTTTACTTCTTATTTACAATGATTGTGTGTGGGGGAATTGGACTCATAATATCACGTGACAAAACTAACAGGAATCCTCGCGCCAACGAGACCTGCAGCTTTATGCAGCCTTGATTGGGCAGCATGGATGTGTAAGAGGCTGTGAGACAGGTTTTTAATTTAGTATTCGAACACTGTTGGCAGAAATACCAACGAGAATTGGAAGCCTGTAAAATGATTGATGATATTGGTTAAGCCAGGCCACTGCGTAGACCCACATCGTAGTAGAACTAGAATATCAACAAATACATGATGCACAGTAGCATGTTTAGTATAGTTACTGTGTGATGAGGAGAAGTAAGATTCTTCACAAATGTAAACCTTTCATTGGGCTCTTCTCTTTTTTATAAATCTCACTAAATGTTTAAGGCTGCAGAAGAGATTAGGTGTACTGATTAATGGATTAATCTGGATAACCTTTTAGGTGTGTAATTATATATGATTCAGACTCACTGAAAATAACAAGCACATTCAGCAAGTCTTCCACAGATGTATGAATAAATAAATAAATAAATAAATAAATAAATAAGGGAATGTTATCTATTATGACACTGAAAGCAGCATTAGGCCAGATCCTGATAAATTAATTTGATCGATTCGACGACGTCTGAGAAAATTAAATGTAAAACCCTGAGGTTGTATTCTTCTCTGTGCTGTGGTCCAACACCTACCCATCTGTTGTTGGTGGTTCTTCCAGAGCAACAGGCGTACCTCGATCAGAGCCAGGGGTAGCTCTCTGCTCTCCTCTAATGACACGTCCTATTTTCTGTCCTTGTCCCACTGTTTTAGTGTTTTCCCAAGCAAGGCACCACAGGCTAATGGAGCAGACAGGGGCCCTCTTGAAAATGATTTTAGTAAATAGCGAGCCCAAGGTAGCAAATGGAAAGGCTCTCTTGCACAGTGCTTTGACGTACTGTATAAGTGGGTTGGTGTCGTAGCATGTACCATTAGTCTCCCTGCGCTGTAGCTAGCATAAGCCACTACCGTGGCCAGACAATTTGTGTATGTATGTATATGTGCACTGTATCTATAATCATTTTAAACCGTTTAGCATCTTTTCTTGCCTCATTTAGCAAATTAATTTATATTTACATTAATTTTAAATGAATGTATATTTACATTCATTTCCAGGCTATTAACCACAGTTAATACATTGATTTTGCAAACTGTCGGCAGCTCGGGTGAGGTCTATACACGGGGTTACATTGGTTCTCTCTCACTGGGCTATTTATTTTATTATTATTTTTAAAGGTAATCCGGGGATAGTATTATCCAAAACTATAATTTGTTGCTATGGTAGTAGGACATTCACACATGGGAAATGGCATCCCGCTCTCCGTCCCGCCCGACTCTCATGTGAAAGGCAAATATACTGCAGAGTCACAGAAGCGTCTGGTTTTGAGGTAACCATGAGAACAGAACAGTAAACAATCATTGTAGATTAACCAAAATATAGATTTATTCAGTCTCTAAATAAACCTAGCCTATTTATTTATGAATTAAGACAACATATATGGTGAATATGTATATGCATGAAATATGTGCATTTTCTTACATGGTTTTAAAACATTATAGCCTACCAAACTTAGGCTATGTCAAAAAAACATGTCAGCGTATTTCGTGCATTCTGTCTGGTATGGTCTGGTTGGTGTAAGGTACGGTAAAAGCTTGTGAAACATTATTTAAAAAATTCAAGTCAAAAGTCAAGAAGCATAGAACTATAGTCAAGAAGGCGAATCTGTGTCCCGCCACCTCAAAATGTAGCCGATTGTATCTCGGAGACGGGCTCCATGTGTACCTAAGCGTGCACATGGTAAATGGAATGCGTTTATATAGCTCTTTTATCCAAAATGCTTTATAGTATTATGCCTCACATTCTCCCAGACACACACACACATTAATACACTGATGGTGATTGCTGCCATGCAAGGTGCGACTAACCACTGGGAGCAGATTCGGGGTAGGGGGTTAAAGGCATTTTGCTCAAGGATGCTGACAGGTGGGTCAACACCGGGGTTTGAACCCATGACCTTGCTGTGAGCCCAACACCCAGACCACTAGACCATCCTGCCCCCACATAAGTGGCAAACCTCTCAGAACTGCTCCTGCCCGCTGTTCCGCCTCCCAGCTCCCAACCCGACGCCTTGGCCTCAGCCCGGTTAGAGCATAGTCTCACTCCACAAACACATCTTACTAGTATTAATACAAAGCAGACAGGCTATTACCACTCTGTTGACCAAAGGCTTTCCGTACTCTGTTTTTCTTGGCTACATTCCAATCAGTAGATATAGCAAGATATTAGTATTCTGATTAGTCCAGGTATCCACACTCATGTACAACCGTTTACAGTCTTGCCAGCTTCGGGTCGGTGAGAGTATAGGCTACAATCTGTGAGGTAACATGTACAACATTAATGAAAGCTGTCCACTCGGATCCACAAATAATCGAGAGCCGCGTTTCAAAGTCTGTACGAAATGTGTGCAGGAAGGAGGCTTTGTGTTGCTGGTTCTGGAATATACCCCTGATCTGATAATGCATGCAATATTCCATTTTGCCGGTGTCATGACAAAAAGTGATTGCCTGATATAAAGTAGAACCAGGAAGGAACCACATAATGCCTGCCAGCAGCCCGGTCCACTTAAATGGAGACCCATGGGGAAAAGAACCAGAGAAACATCTTTGAACACGCCAAAAACAATGGTGATCTGGCGAGATTATGCCGCCTGTACCTTGCCAATGTTTTTTTGTCGAAATATATAAATAACAGAAAAGGAAAATGATTTGGCCTTTTTTGAGTAGAATCCAGGTAACACGCTCTGGCAGTAGTTACCTGGATTTCCTTAGACTAGGAAGCTGCACAAAACACACATAACTTGATGCATGTTCACTTATCTGCTGCAAGCACAGAAATATATTATTATATATATTATTATTAGCCATTCTTTTTAGCCATGCTGTTTGTTGGCGATTTGGCTTGTTAATAACACGATTAGCAAACAATAGTAACCTAACATAATTTACGTAGCCTAGCAAGTGCATACCGTTATATTGAAGTGATTGGTGTCCGACTTTTTTATATTTATTTTTTTAACATAAAAATGCCTCCAACCCGATGACGTAACATTGAATAAACTGTGGTTAATACACAGATGTCGTTAATAGACCGAATAAAGTATATATCTAAAAATTACATAAAATACTGACCTGCGGTTAATAGTCGGAAAATTATGGTAATGTAAATCTGATCAACTGTGTGCGTATGTAATGTGCTCCTATTTTGTCCAGGTCTCGCTTGAAAAACAGATTATTAATCCAAACTGGTTGAATGTTGAATGTTCAATCCAGGCTTTTCTTTCTGTGTCATCACGATACAGCTTTGAGTAAACATTTCAGATGGACACACATTACTTTGTTAGACACACCTGTTTAATTAATGATTCTCATTCATATTAAACGCCATGGAGCCTACAACTTCAAACGCACCAATGTTTGGGTATTATATGATGTCCGCTAAAACATATGGCCATATCTTAACAATGTAAGTGCATGGTGTAAAGGTCAAGGCGTGTATTTTTAACAGCTGATAAAACGGTGGCGGCACCAAGTACATGGTTCACAAGGCTGGTAAAGTGTCATCTCCCATCCCCTTTAAAAAGTCAGGCACCCTTGCACCTTGGCATATTGCTATTAAAAGAACGTGCTTCTCTGCAGCTCATCTGCTTGTTTGTAAAGAGAAAGAACGCGAGCAGACCATCTAAGGCAGGGTTCCCCAATCCTGGTCATAGAGGGCCGCTTTTATCCTTTTCATTTTTGTGTAAATGCTAACTGCGTCTGAAACTAGCGAAGACACTTGCGTTGTGTCTTGCGTTGCGCCGGGGGTAAGATACTGTAGGGTAGGGCCGTGCGATAAAGCGATATATATCGTATGACGATAGAAAAACATCTACCATCTTAAATTATGCTTTATCGTTTATATCACTGTTGGGAAACTCATCATCATCACATTATTTATAATATTTCTATTCTATGAATGTGAGCACCCGCCTGTGGGGGCAAGTCATTGGATTCATTTACAATTCATTTAACTTGCTATGTCGTCATATGTATCGTTATCGGGATATAAAAGAATCTATATCGGGATATGACATTGTGGTCATATGGAACACCCCTACTGTAGGGCCCATAATATTTAGGTTGTACAGTATTTCCACTGGAATGTAGTTGGAAAAGCGTCCACGTCAGTAAATGTAGTGTTACGCTTGCTCATGCTCAGTTACAGTGTGGAACACAACCAGGGCCTAGGAATGGAGCACATCCATCATCGTGCGCTGGCAAACCGGAGCTCACACGGCTCCCCCTTCTCTTCAATGTGCTTGTGATCATGTATTCTGTTTGGTATAGATAGATGCTGAGAGAGGCGAAGAGAAACGAGCCCTTGGCGCGAACAAACAGTCACGCCTCCGGCATTTGTCGACTGTCAGCTTCACTTTGTCCGCCGCCATTTTGAATGTCGATAGTGGGCCCTTACGATGGTGCCTCTGTCTGTCACCTACACAACCCTTCATTCCCACAGCTCTCTGTCTCCCAGTGCAGTGTCAACCGCTGCTGAACACACCTGTGTGCGGTGCTGTTCAGCACACCTGACCCGCTCTTCCCTTAGCCCTGGGGACCTTGTGTCTGCCTGAACGGCACCGTGTGGTAGGCTTGATGAAACCTCCGTGAAGCAAACAGGGTCTGTCTTCTGACACGAATCGTCTGTAAAAATAAATGTGAATAAACGTGGTCCCCTCTGGGGCTGCCAGGAGGGGAGAGAAAGAGAGAGAGAGAGGAATGCATCCACGGGCTGATTTTCACCTGTCACTTTGTGACAAGCCATCCCAAACTGAGCTCACGTAACCTAGCTATCAATGATTACAAATACAAGCTGCACCGCTGCTGAAGCGCTGTGTTGTTGTGTTGTGGTAGGAGTTATAATAAAGAGCTGTTTTGCTACTGCCCTCCAGTGGGATGTAGCTCTTTTAATGGCATGCAATGCTTTATTTATTCACAAGGTTGGTGCACTAAGTGTAACATGTAAAGCCAACTTGAACTTGTGTTTTGGCAAGTTCACCGCTGAGACCATGTTTACCCTGAAACCTTGTAACATTCATGAGGACTGGGGAGTTAAACCTCTCCATGCTACATAAATCAAGCGAATAAACAGCTCTGCTTAGCATGTCTGCCGCAGAAGCAAATTCAAACCCAAATGAGGGGGGACTAATCTGGATGTGAACCCCCAGCCCAAGAGAGTAGATGGTTATGGTGATACTGGGTACAGGCCTGACATCATTAATTGTCTAATTGACATGCCTTTTTGTCGGTTGAGAAACAAAACTAGAGCTGCTGGGAACAAAGGAAATGCACACACCGACACGGAACATCACTTTACAGACTATTGATCCCCACGATAGATCGTATCCGATTGCGAACAGGCGCTGAGAATCCTTGTCAGCGCATCAAACAGAGTGGGGCAAGAGAACAGATGCACAACATTCTGTGGCCGTGTGCACGTCAATCAAAACACCTCTACTGTCAAGAAGGCGGGTCATGATGCAGTTGGCCAGTGCTGTGTCCAAGACTTCATGCAGGTAAATGTTGGCTCTGCAAGGCAGCTAACAGGCTCGGTACTGAACGTGTGCGGGGACCACATGAAGAACTGCAATAAAGCTGTGTTACAGACAGAGGATCATTTCATTTGAATGTCGGACACAAAACCCGGCGTGCATTATCCACAGATGTGTAATAGCTGCGACACGCACGGGCATTCTCGACGCGGATGCGGCTGTCAGTTGACGAGCTCGCTTGTGAAAGCAGCTCTAAACATTGGAAGGCTTCCTGTGGTTGCTGCGCCGGCTGTCAGTGTGCATTTGATCTCCCCGGGGTTCGCCCACAGTGATGATGTTTACTGATGTTTACAGCCGACAGACGGCGTCGGAGGGGGCCTGATCGCTGTGGTTTGGTGTGTGGGGGAGGGCAATACAATACGCTAGCAGTCACAGTGACCATTCATTATCATTATGCCACTCATTATTGAATGCCAATAATCAGTGTCAAAATTAGAACAGACACAAAGGGCGATGGAAACAAACATGTCTCCTCTAGAAAATGCGATTTAATTATTGTGATCCCTGCGTCTGTGACTTTGCACTGTAGCGTGACATCGTTTGTTGGTTAGTTGGTTTCTTACAAATTGGTTAGGAATACAACTGTGAATTTATCAACCAAATTGATTATGTCGTAGCTGATCAATGTAAGACTCGGATTTGTATTGCTAATCACCGACAGCGTCAGCATTTGTTGTTTTTAGGGGTGATCCTGTACCTGCATCAGCAGAAATGTGCAGAGAAACACAGACCATCCATCAATGCACCTAACTCCCATCTTGCAGCACAAACACAGATTATTATGACCATGTAATGCAACAAGCATGTCTGTAAGGAGCACTAATCACCAGCACAACTTGCGTGTACAAGTTTGAAGATGGTGGAATACAACCCATTGACAAAAGAAGTCAGAGGGCAAAGGTCACCGGTACAGATACCCTACTCGCAGTCCGAGACAATGTCAGACCCCTACACAAATTGGCTCAATTTCAGCAAAAACCATGGTCAAGGGGAAAAAAAAAATGCTTTCTCTATTCCCAACCAAACACAGAATTCCTTGTCTATCTTCTCCAGTGTCATCCCTAAAACGCTGCCATTGGTGTTCAGGGATGGGTCTTGTGTAATTTCAAACCACTTGGAGCACCGTGACAAAAAAAGAAAAGAAATGTGGAGCCACATTTGAATGACGGCGAGTGTCGATTTAGAAATCCTACAGAAATCTTTAAGTGCGAGACCCTTCAAGGGGCCAGGATTTTCTCACGTGCATTAGGTGCATGTCGTTTAGCCTATGGCAAATCAATTCCAGCGCTGGTGACCTCCGTGGTTGACCTTGTCCTGTGCTTTTGAGACAGCGAGGCTTTTGGGTAACACCAGAGGAAATGAAAGCATTTCAACTCGGAGCAATTTAGTTTTGCTTTAATGGACAAAAAGTCAGGGCTCCGTTTTACCTCACTTTGCCATTTTCAAGTGACAAGCACAGCAGTGGGATGAGATAAGACCACAGAATGCAAATACTTTGCACATCCATCACGCTGGAGAAATGAAACTGTGAAAGGCTGCCATCATAATCACATTTTACAATTGTCACTTGGAGGCTTTAATAGATTTTCGGGGCATGGGTGAGGACATGTCATTAATTATCGGCATTTAGTTTTTGATGTGGGACCATTAAATATGTTTGATTATTAATATCTTGCAAGCTACAAGGTCATTCAGACAGATGCACGTATGTACCTATGGATTCATCCCCAGTGCACGTACACAAAAGCATGCACGCACGCTCCGTTACCTAAAGGTGGACAGCTGCTGCAGATCTCCATATTGTCTGCCTCCAGATGACGCGAAACAATAATAATATATATTAATAATAATAATAATAATACCAACTGGCTCCACGAATGTTAAACCTCTAATCATAAAGAAAACATAAGCACACCAAGAAGAAATTGGACCTCTGCAACAATTGTCTCAACCTACAGTGTAATTCTCTTTGACAGATGTCAAAAACATAACGTGTTTATTCCCGTGGAGCTACGACATCCAGCCATAGAATACGTTTCTATATATGTCAGTGTCAGGTGCTATGACAAAAGAACATTACAGAACCTCAGGTAATGCGAGACAATATGTCATAAATGTATGTACAGTATGTGTAGATGGTGAAAACCCTATTACTGTAAGTAAGTTTCATATATTGAACGTAAGTTCATTACTTAAATGTAGATCTGTAAAGTGCACTGTACATGTTTGCTAAAGGCAAATATTATATTAGATACTATGTGAGTTGGAGTGATGCACAGAAAACAGATTAATTTTGTGATCGCTTCACTACGTTAGAGTTTACCCCGGTGGAGGGTTGCCTCACTACGCCTACAGGTTGCGGGGGGGAAAACTCTGACTATTGTCTGTGCATATGCACAAAACAGCAGTTCGGAGTATTCGGCCTTCCTGGAGACCCTGAATGTAGTATGGGGCACCAGTAGGGGACTCCATAGTCCTGCTGGGAGACTTCAATGCACACATGCAATGATGGTCTTAGGTGCCTCAAGGAACGGTAACCCTCGAACACTGTGGTGGACACCAGTGGTTAGGGAAGCTGTCCGACTTGGCGGAGGCGGTTGAAAGATACCGACGGCCCAAAGGGCTGCAGCATCTGTAGCAGAAGCAAAGCAGCGGATGTGGGAGATATTCAAAGAAGCCATGGACAAAAGCCTTTCGGTCGGCACCAAAGTGTTTCTGGAAAACCATCCGCCACCACAGGAGGGGGAAGCGGGGAAACATCCAAGCTGTGTACAGTAAAGATGGGAAGCTGTTGACCTCAACTTAGGAGGTAATTGTGCGGTGGAAGGAACACTTTGAGGAACTCCTGATTTTTGCAGATGATGTGGTCCTGATGGCATCATCGGTCCGTTACCTCCAGCACTCACTGGATCGGTTTACAGCCAACTGTGAAGCGGCTGGGATGAGGATTAGCACCACTAAATCTGAGCCATAGTTCACAGCAGGAAAGCGAGGGAGTGCCTACTCCAGGTGGGGAATGAGTCCTTACCCCAAGTGAAGGAGTTCAAGTACCTCATGGTCTTGTTCGCAAGAGAAGGTACTATGGAGCAGGAGATTGGCTGGAGAATCGGAGAAGCTGGAGCGGTAAGGCAAAGCTCTTGATCTTCCGGGCAATTTTCGATTCCTACCCTCACCTATGGTCATGAAGGGTGGGTCATGACCGAAAGAACTAGATTATGGGTACAAGCGGCCGGAATGGGTTTTCTCAGGAGGGTGGCTGGCTTGGCTATCAGTGAGGAACTTGGAGTAGAGACACTGCTCCTTTGCGTCGAAAGGAGCCAGTAAAGGTGGCATGGGCATCTGGTAAGGATGCCCCCTGGGCGCCTCCCTAGGGAGGTTTTCCAGGAACGTCCAGCTGGGAGGAGGCCTCGGGGAAGACAGAGGACTAGGTGGAGAGATTATAGCTCTGACTGGGATCTCCCAGTCAGAGCTGGCTAATGTGGCTCGGGAAATGGACGTTTAGGGTCCATTGCAGGAGCTGCTGCCCCCGCGACCCGACTCCAGATAAGCGGATGAAGATGGATGTATGGATCCCCTATCTCCTTGAATCAGAAACCTGTTCTGGTTACATTCTCTGTGAAGGCAACAGAAGCACAATCTTTTTTCCCCACCTTTCAGTATTCTAGGCTGAGAGAGGTGAGTAATTAATACACGAATTATAATATCTGGGCGACATAGTCCTTTAAGAGGTTTGGTCTCTATTGTTAAGAGTGTGTCAGCATGTGTTAGCTCATTCCTTGTGGTTAGCACCCAGCCTCACACTCCTCTTTAGCATAATCACATTGGTAGTCATCACGGCCGGACGCCAAGCCAAGACGATTTCTCCAAACTGACATGTGACCGATTGCATTCCCCCGGGCCGCAGCCCTCAAAAGTAAAAAAACAATAACAAAATTCCGGGGACATTACATGGGAAAGCAATTTCTCCTCTATAAAAGAATATCAGAGTAGACCTGCGCGTGTCACACTGAAATGAAATGAGTCTATACTGCGTGACGGTGTGCTTGGCCTGATAAAATTCTGCCGGCTGTCTTTCAGCCCCTCCGCACAGAAAGCCTCTGCCTGATCAGCGTGGAGGTCAATGCATCAGCGCGCGCACTGGGATGAAGAAATCAATGTCAGCGGATCCCCGCAACACTTCCATCTCTGCCAGGCGAGCCTTCATACGCGGACGGAAAGCCATCAGCTGAAGTTACCCAAAGGGGACAGCTAGTGTGCCGGATATTGATATTTGAAGGGCTTGCCCTGGTGCAGGGAAAGGCCCCTTGTAAAAGCCAAGGTAAAGGATTACCCAAGCAAGCATGTTCTCCCTCGGCAGAGAGGAACACTAGTTTCCACCCTTGGTTATTTTTGAAGGGTAATTTTTAAGCACAGCCAGATGAAAGAGCAGAGAGCATCAATCACCTCGGCCTGCTCTCGCCCTGCTGGCTTTGAGGCTACAGATAAAGTCGGCCTTATCTTCCATTAAGCCTTGGTCAATCTGTAACGCTAATGTAAACAAACACGTGGGCCACCGCTGTGCAAGAGCAAGGATCAGGAAGTGATCGTCAACGATGAAAGTGATTCATAGAGCTTAGATATACAAAGTAGCTGGTAAGATCTGAAAGGGCGTTTTTTGCTGTAATAAATTAGTTATGTCACACACATCTAACTCCTTATGATGACAGAGAGGGACTTGGGATACATATATGATAATTTAGATGATTAGTTTTGCTGTCATCAAGGTGACACACCATACTGTAAACTGTAATGTAAAGACATTTAAAGGTAAAGTCAGCTATTGCAAGTGAAATGTAAGCCAATACACGTTCCTAAAATTAAACAAATATCTCCCCGCATTTCGCTATCTTACCGTCCTCTGTGTAGAAGTATCAGATACGTCTACACAGCCTTGGCTTTGTAAATAGGAACCTAAAACAAAAGGGCGAACACCGCTCGTGTCAACATAGCCGCAGTACTGCACTTTGCTTCACAATGCATTTCTATGTGTGTGGCGCCGCTGCAGAGGACCGCGGAGCGATACGGTTTTGATTTGAGCTTGAAGTTAGCAAGAATGACGGACCCTGCCTTTAATGTACTGTAATGTGAACAATATCTGCATGTGGACTGCAGGAATATTATGAGCATTCTTAAAATTAGTTATAGCTACAGTTTCAAACAGGAGGTTAATACAGCAAGCCATGCGTTATCAGGCCAATGATATTGATATAAAATAACATGCCAAATAAACCTGTGATCAATTAAATTAGCATGCTGATTATAAGTGGCCCTATATGACCTTGTGCCATGTCAAACTGTGCTAGCGTCTCTAACCAAAACATATTCTTCATTTGCTGCTATATTAAATATTTAAAATATATAGCACCTCTTGTCAGAGATTGCTGTTTGCCGCTAGACTCATGGAACTGTACAGTCACAGAGATTACACCCTGGAGATAACGCTAGGTTCAGATAGGTACAGGTTGATATGACGTGTCTTGTAGGCAACACATATCTAGGTAAAGCCAACTGCTCCCGCAACCCCAGTAACTTCCAGGAGAAAACCAGAGAAATGACAAATCAAGTTACAGATTTTCACTTTGAAGATGAAGAAGAAAATATCCAATTTGTTACTTTGAAACATTCCCTCACAGAAAGAAAGAAAAACAATCAAAAGGTAAAGAAGCTATTTTCAAAGCAGCATAAATGTCATTGCTGCCGTGCAGTGTCTTACGTCGCATTTCGTCATATTATCATGTTATTGTAGCATTGAAATATTTCCAGTATCAAACTTACAACATCTTGTATTAGCCATCATCGCTGTTAATAATGCACCAAACACACTTTATACAACTCCAAACCATAAAGGTAAACAGATAAATATCAGAGGTTGACCCCGTTGAAATCCCCAGCTTAATTAATTCCATGTCCCCTCCCTGTAATTTGAAGTCTCCTTTATTAGAAATGTTAAAAGTGCCCGCACCAGGGACAGTCTGAGTCACAGGGAAATTGTGGCACAATATGTTTTTAATTTCCCAGGAGGCCTCCGTGAAGCAACTATTTAACAATAGCATAGCCTTGCTGAATGAAGCTGAAGTCCCACGGTGTATATGGTGGTCTCCACCTATACTGTAACTGTTCCCTAACTATCTGGGCTAGGTAATGACAGAGACACCTTGCCCTTATCTGGACAATAAACATCCATATAGCCCCAGAGCAGCTGTGTTAGTGTTTTGATGCTGCACAACCAAACTAGCTTCAGCCACATTGCGGGCTGGTGCAGAGAGAGAGAGATGCTTGATGGAGACACAAATTATTCAGCGTGTCTGCATTTCGACCACGCTGCCGCTACGGGTCTATTTCTGTTGCCGTCTGCCACCTCAGCCGGCCTTGGCTGTGGCAACGCTCTGCAGTGCCACCGCGGTGGACGGTTAGTCTCCGCAGTCTCAACACATTGTCAGGCCGACCTTTACAACCCCCCTCCCCTGAGGGTACCTCTGAGGACAGAGCTTTTGTTTCTCTCGCTCTCTCCATTCTTTGTCTTTTTCAACCAAGGTCTAATTTTTCTACCCTTCCATTCATATCACTCAATTCACTCACACTGCTTTGTTAGATAACAATGATTTGCCTAGCAGTGGTATTTCCCCATAAAATATCAATTATACAGTGTTACATTTTCAATAATATATATACTGTATATAATATGAGCAATATACAATAGCGCCTATTGCACACATCTCTAAAATCAATACCAGAATCATTCCAAATGTCTTTTCAAAACAGTGTATCCCACCCAGAGCAATGATGAATAGGACAGCTTACTGTATGTTATCGGAAACAGTTAGATCTGGACACACTATCTGATTGGTTAAAAAGCGTTCTAAAGCTTTGTTGTTGATAGTGAATTACAATATTCAATTTCTGCCAAAGTCAGTTGAATTGACGACAGACTTGACAAATTATTACAAAAGCTGGTGTGTTTTAAGGACACACATGTCACAGAGAACATATTGGAGTTTCAGGTGTATTAAGAAAACTCAGAGTTTACAATAACACTTTTATTTTATTTTAAAAGTAGGCCTAGCTCCTTGGACAAGAAAATCACCGGCCCTTTTTAGTAGGTAAGAGGGGTTTTGAGCCTTGATGTTGGAGCTTTAATATTTAATGAAAACATTACCAGGATACTGAAGGCCAGAAACAACTCAGCAATCGAAAAGTTGCTTAAGAGCAGTTTAGACAGTCTTTGGCCATAGCCCTTGCCTTTCATTTAAACATAGACAGACACCGCCTTCTAATCGACCTGTAATATACTGCATGTATCTCGCGATGACACAAATCAATAGACACTTAATAGGATATACTAATCCTAGTGTATCCAGGGCATAAAACTATATCCAGGGGGGCATTCTCTTCTCCTTCAAGATTTTCACACACTAACTTAAAAATCTGTTGAGTGGTCTTCGGGGCAAGTTTCACATTCCTGATGGCAGCGGGAGGGATTAGGTGAGAGACTTAAAGCCTCAGCGATCTAACAGTAAGCCTTCTGCTGCAAGTTGTGAAAAAGAATATGCGTTTTACATTTTCTTAACTTGCAGATAACCCTCTACGTGAAACATGAAAAACGCACAAAGGAAAGATTTGACATGAATGACATGAAAAGAGGTGTGTGTGTGTGGGTGGGGGGGGGGGGGGGGGGAGTTGGATTCACCACAACAAAATGGCAGATTAAAAGCCA